>NJRP01000088.1:459274-477900 GCA_003063835.1 Aphaenogaster floridana | reverse complement strand
GAGAGAGAGAGAGAGAGAGAGAGAGAGAGAGAGAGAGAGAGAGAGAACTTCTCTTCGTAAAGAAGAAGCGAAGAAACGAGACGATGCGAGAGCGAAAGAATAAGAGGCCAGAGAGAAGCACAACGAGAAGAGAAGAGAGACCCCGCTGCTGCATCACCCTGAACTTGCCCGAATACCTTCCCTCCGAACCGTACGATGTGTATCCGCTCACCAATGCACATGGCACCCAAGCGAGTTCTCTTTCTTCTCTCTCTTTCTCGCTCATTATTTCTTACTCTCTTCTTCACGCCTGCCTTGTATCGCTCGTTCGATCTCTCTCTCTCTCTCTCTCTCTCTCTCTTTCGTTCTCCGTAGCATCCCGCCACGGCTCTCTCGCTCTCGTTCCTTTGGTATCCTTCCTTTTCTCTTCTCTTACTTCGTCTCTTCTCGGAGCTAACCCACCCATTTCTTACGCTCTGCAGTATATACCGGGTATACCGAAACACCCGCGATGTTCTTTTTGCAAATCTCCTAGAATTTCCAATGATCGAGATAATGGAAGTTTAGACAAAAGGAAAAACTGAAGAAAAGTAGTTAATTGTATATTTCGATATGTATTGTAAATTGTGCTTTTATAAGTTCTTTAATAAATAGAAAAATTATGCGAGATATAGATATTATAGATACGTAATGAAAAGATATCTAAACGCAAAATGATAATTGGCCGTTCCTGTAACATCTTTCATTCTCTTTATATAAATGTAGCAACTCTTCGTATTTTTTTCTAAGTCATGCGCGTCTTTGATAAAGATCATTACGACGCTGTTATGACAGCATATTTTCTAGTGTGTAAATACTGCTTACGACCGCGTCATTTTCTGACAATGCAGTAAAAAATCGGAAAAATCTGTAACGCACTGTGTAATCTTTTTCGTAAATAACTGATACGGTAACTTGCCCTGAATTCACCGTAAAATCTGAATGAATAAAGCAATAGATATCGTCGGTACACCCGATATGTAAGCACAGACACACACTAGCTACAGTCAGCATTATACATCTACCCTGACTCGCCTCTACCTACCTACCTGTTCGCTAACGAGCCTACCTGCCGGACTTCTTGCATTCGGAGAGGTTGCCCGAGAAAGGAGAGAGAAAAGGAAGGCAAAGCTCCGTCGATTCGCCGCCCATGGTGCCTATCCCCATGGGTTCGGCAACTACACCCCGCGGTGGTGCTTGCGTCTTCTTTTATAAATGGTTAAACAAATTTCTCTTGTGAAACGCCTTTCCCAGAAACAGATACGTACGTGCACTACGGGCAGAAGCAACTCAGAAAATATGTTTGTTCCATTAAACCATCATGGGCGTGGGCGTAGATCGGAGTTTGTAACTTAAAAAAGAGTAAAATGATTTTGGTCACATACCGCTAGAGAATTGTGCACACGATTCTCGAAATATTCTAATACAAAACTGGAAGTATCTCGAACGTTTCGATTTTTTGAAATAAAATAGAAACTAATGAAATCTTGTTGTTATACATTTTTGAACGCGAACATTATACATTATTTGAACGCGAAAATGAATATAGAAATTGCAATTGATGCGATACCAATGAGCAGCGTATCAGATCTTACGGCTTTCTCATGGCTTTTTATCGCATGTTTCATCATATCTTATCGCTCGGCAAATCATCGATTTCTATTTCCGATTCGACATTCGATCGATATGACAAATCGATCGATATGACATCAAGCACCGATTAATGACGTAAATTTTTGACAGACGGTTGTACAGAAATTCCCGACCTGCGACATGTGGATTGCCCTGCGCGTGGTAGTTTTAATTCACGCCGTCACGCAATGTTACGCCAAGTTTTTTTATCGAACTTGCGATAGCGAGATTCTCCTCGCGTATTGTGTTTGGTGGAAATTAATAAGCGGTTGTTCCGCGGGTGAAAGCGGGTCAAGGAGGCCGTCAAATATTGACGCCGAAAATACCAATACAATGTATTTAACAATATTTCTAAAATTGATGCGCATTCAGCAGATGGATTTGCAAAGAATCGAATGGAAACTTGATCGTTATTTATCCAATAATGTTCTTTTTTTTTCAAATCGGATGCGATAAGACAAAAATTTAAATGAGATAAATACGAGTGACTCAACACAAAAGCTTTTACGAACGTTAATCCGTATGCGCGCATTAAGATAATCACGGTTCGATCAACATAGATAACTGCAGGATAAGCTCGGGTGAACTATCGAGCAGTGCATACTTTCATATGATATTTAGTTATTCTTTTTGATCAAGGTTCACGTAAACAGTGACATAAAAATGTAATTCTCTTAATAGAACTCTATCGATCTCAAACACAGAGACATCCATTTGAAAGAACTTTACTTCGCGATGTTTCTTTTTTTGAAATCCTCGATTATGTCACGGTTTTTTGTTGAATATAGAGATTAGAGAAAAAAAGATAGACATTTTTTAAATGTTGCACGCAATGATATAAGTAACGAACAATGAATGCGCCGACGAGAGTGTTACTTTCGATACCTATTTAAAGCGTGATGTTTGCATTGCGTGAACACAAACACGCAAATACCTTGTTCGCGCGCGCGAGAGGAGTAAACCGCCGTTTAATAAAATAGCGTGATCCTGGTGACGCATGCTATCGTATATAAACGCGCTGAAATGTTCGCCTACAGAGTACTTTGACGAGATTAATGCAGGTAAATGCAAACGACTCATTTATCGCGCTTCGCTCCGGGCGAGATTAATAATCTTGCGGATTCAGTTAACACACTGCAAAGTTTGATCTTGCGAATATAATTAACATATGCAGAGTTAGATATGCATTTTATTAACTTTTTTACTTATTTAAAAATACTATGGACTTATAAATATATATTGTGTAACAATATATATTCCTTAATATTCCATATATGTAAAAATATGTATAAGCAGTTTTTTTCGATAATATTCCATTCTCGGGATAGAGGTTCTTTTTGAAATGTAAGAGTCCAAGCACGGGAGGTTTCCTTTCTGTGCTAATGAGGATTAACATAAGCTTGCATATTCTCGCTCCTGAATTTTGCGCTTCCGCCCCTTAAAATGCATTTTCGACGCGACGCTCTAACGAATATTGCGCGGATCCCGAAAAACCCGGCTGGCAAAAGAATGAAAAAGCGGACGCATGTTAATAAGCTATGTTCGCCCAAAATACCGGTTTTCCTTTCGAGACTCGCACGGTTACGATTCAGGTTTGTCCGCCCGTTTCCGAGCTCAGTCGAACCGATTTTCGTCAAACAAAGTCGTTGGACCGTACAACTCTCGAGTCAATTAACGCCAGAAGACTGTCGTTGTCGCCGTCGCTATCATCCTTATCATCGTCATCGTCATCTTGTTGTCGAAACTTAAATTGTCCGTGTCTCACTCGAAAAGAGGAAGGCTGGTTAAACGAGAATTGAAAAAAGAGGAACGAAGAAATATGTGTATTTGATTAATCTAGCTGCTAATTATATCATTTCTGTGAATGAAACGAAAGCCACGAGACAGATTTGAGTAATGTTTGCAAATTTTGTTCCCTGAGAAATAATCAGCAATTAGCCCCATGAACAGAAATTAGTGGCATTTTTATATTATAAGTGAGAAATAACCGGGAGATTAATCGTTAATTATAGAATACGTAAAAAGACGGAGAGAATGAGATTAGATAGAAAGGAGAAAGAATGAGGAAAGTCGCGTAATAGGAAAAAAGATAGCGATACCCTATAGAGAAAACAAAACGAGATGATAAAAAGCAAACCAGCGAGAGAAAAGATTAGGAAATGAAAAAGAAAGAAAAAGATTGTTAATTTATATGTGTGCGTGTGTGTCTATGTGAGGAGAACAGTGAAAACCAGAAAGATAATGAACGAAAGAAAAGCGAGCGAGGAAGTGAAACAGGGAGAAACGTGAACGAGAAGAAAATAGCGAAAAAGACCGATTGGAGAGAAAGAGAAAGATGGTAAACGAGGAGGCGCAGGCTGTCTGTGTGAGCCGAAGGTTAGCAATCTGCGTAGTGTTTTACGACAACTATAAATATGGCCGTAAAGCTCTTTGTTTAGAGCAGCTAGTCCGGCTTTCGAAACTCCTGGCCCTTACTCGCCACCGCCGTCGATGGCAGAGGCTATTTAGGCTCTAGAGAGTAAACGACTTACACATCGTACTCTCTTGGTCATTTGGTTTTCGGGTTCTGGGTCCTCGGTACACAGATAGGATAGCCGATAAAAAATTTATAACTCTGTGTGGTTGTTTGCGATTTTAAAGGAAACCGGAACACCATCGCGCGTCGCAGTATTCGAAAGATCGGCTTTGATCGTAGAATATTTGCACGTGAAAATTTCTGCTCAAGTATTTAATTAAAAAAGAACCCTTACGGCGGTGGCATCTGCTAACCATATGCTAAGACGACCGGGACCGGGATAGCAGGCTGTCACGCTAATGTCAGGTTAAGCGGTGAGAATGATTTACAAGCGGTGAGTTCGAAGAGATGCATGTACGGTATTTTGAGATAGAGAGAAAAAGCGGAAGAAAGTGTTCTTTACTGTTTAGGATTCTCCTCTCTATGTACGCTTTGCTCATTTAATTATAATTACCTTTGGATGACCGACGCATTGACCGCACGGTAAATATTGCACGAGCCGAAGCGCACCGCTCGACCGATC
The DNA here is from genome assembly GCA_003063835.1 of Aphaenogaster floridana. Lineage (NCBI taxonomy): Eukaryota > Metazoa > Arthropoda > Insecta > Hymenoptera > Formicidae > Aphaenogaster > Aphaenogaster floridana. The sequence goes on along the minus strand of NJRP01000088.1, from coordinate 473,212 downwards.
GGTTTCCATTTGGAAGACTTCCACTATTACGTAATTAGCATCTCGCGTGACCGCGCAATCGTCATGCTAAAAGGGAGACATAATGGATTCGAAAACGTCGAATTTTTCAGAAAATTATCGTACACATCGAGTCGGACGCTACACGAGTAGACCATAAGAATGATGTAATGGTATTCTATCTTTAAAACAATAATGTTTATAATAGTATTGAAGAGATATCAGAGATTTTTATTTGAAGTTTTTATTTATTATATTATTACCAATTAACAATGGTTATAAAAAGTATATTTTAATATCGATTGCTTATTGATCCTGTGATGGATCATCAGAACGATCCTACGTGATAGTAGATCTTTATTACGATTATCGTTAATTATTCTGTGAAAGGAATTTCACTAATCTTATTTCAGCCAATCAGTAGACGTAGAATGATATAGGCATAGAGAAAGAGAGAAGTCGAGGATAGCAAGGAGGGCCGATCAATCGGCTCTTGATATCCGCCGGTAAGCTAACTAAGGCTAAATAAGGTAGCCGGTCGGTCTCCGTAAATAATTGTATCTCGTAAAGCGACTAGGTAACTAAGGATTTATATGGGCGTAGCCGACGGGGCTGACACTTGCTACTTGGGTACACGACGGCGCATAACAGCCTCCACTCCCTCTCCAGCCTTCCTTGTCTTCTTTTCTTACTACGCGTCTTCTCTTCTTGTTTCCCTAACACAACACGTTCTTCCTCTGCCTCCTTCCTTTCTTCAGACGGACGTAACCTGCAAGTACCATAGTGGCGCACACGTGGCAAGAGAGGCAGTCACCGAGGGGACCGTGCCTCTCCTCCTCCACCTCCTCTCTGATGGTCAATGTTGTATCGGACGCGGACCTTTCAAAGGCTTAACTTTAGTCATGCAAATTAACCGTCGAGAGACCTCGAAGGTAGCCCATTACGCTCGCGACAATTCGCTCTTTTTTAATTGCCTCGTCCCTGTCGCATGGCTACGACCGTGAAAAATTGCAATGTGTGTCAACGACGGACAAGCTCCTCTCGTTTAACTCTTGAAAGGGGAAGAATGTAAAATATTTGTATTGGAATTGGCATACGTATAATTGAAAGGATTTTTATATAGAGTCGATTTTTGGTCTTCCATATAATTATATACTTTTATTCATCACTTGGTTCACCCTTTTATACTTTGATGATTACATTTCGTCACGATTTTCGATCTAAGCGTGACGGGAAAAGCTTTTATACACTTGTCAAAGAAAGTTCCGAGAGATATTCGAGTGTGGACACGGTCTCCAATGCTTTCCGACGCTTTTAGTCCTTTCAATCTCTTGAGCGCAGGATGCGTATGCGAATTACTTTCGATAATCTCGAACGCAAGGATGCCTCGTACAACTTTTCTTTTGTCATCGTCGTCGTCGTCGTCGTCGTTACCATCGTACTTTTTTTTCTTTATCTCTTTCTCTCTCGTTGCTCATCTCGTCGCATCACGCGCGAAGGGAACGGGATTCCGAGAAATTTTTTTCTTCCGCCCGAGATTCCTCGACGGCGATTTAATGGAATTAAAAAGTTTCCGCGATGCACATCGCTGCGCCCTTTACTCCCACGTGGCGCGGGGGACTCGGCGTAAAAATAGCTTACGCGCGAAAAAGAAAAGCCCCGATCGCTGATCAACGATCTGGGAAATTAATTATCGTGCACGAAGAAACCTCGCGGAGATTATTAGTCACGGCTCGGCCGTAGTTATCGCCGTCGTAGCTCTAAAGAGCCTTTTGCGTGCGCTCGCCGCGCGTCGAGTCTCCGCTTATAGATACGCTAATCTTATCTCTCACCAAGATAGTGCACCATGCCCACGATATAATTACCGATTGATGGTGCTTTTTTCTATATAGTTTTGTTTTTTTTACAGTAAAAAAAGGTATGACTTACTTTCGACGGTTATCGTTTCCTGAATTAATTAGGTCAAACTATAGTACACAGTATATCATTATTGACAAATTTTTAATTGCAATTTTTTTAACGCATTAACATATACGCAAATACGTACAATATATGATTGTCTTAACTTTATTTGCAAAGTACTATGGAATCTCACAGGACAATAAATATCATTATCTGCTATATCATTCTGTGATAGCAGTCAAGAGTTGATAACGCAATAACGCGCGGAATAACGATTGGCTCATCGAGCTAGTGTTTTCATATGGCGTGAAGATGCCTATGTGAAGCATAGAAATCTAGCGGAAGTCGCGCGTGCACGCGTGACTGTTCATTTCGTATTTTTAATGTTTCCGACCAGCTTCGCTCTCCGCTATTCGCGATATTCACGTAACAGATAATTGGTCCATTCTTCAACTTCGGTACTATGTACTATCTACTATTGTTCTATTCCTTGCGCAGCGACGTTAAATTCTTTTTCGGACATTCGAATGTCGCTATACCTGCACTTTCGCCGATCTTCAGATTTGCACTTCACCACTTCAGATTGCACTGATATCACGTGTTTTGTGCATATGCATATCATAGAGAAAAACAAGAATAAAAAGTAACGATAATACCGACATGAAAATAAAAAAAAGAAAGAGATATAAAAGAGAACATGTTCAGGATGATTCTGAAATATACGTTTCTTTAAATGTAGATGAGATGCACTGTAAAAAAAAGATGTAATATTACTTCACTATTTATGGAAACTATGATGGAAACTTACAAAATCACGTATTTTCACAATAATAATTGTTGTAAAAATACATGATTTTGTTACGTTTCCGTTATAAATAATGTGACTTTTACACTTATTTACATATAATTTTTACACTTGTTCCTGTAATTTTACATACTTTTTTTTACAGTGTGCATAAGTAAGCGTAAGAAGATTCTGTTATGAAATTAGATACTTATAATTTCTCTCGAATTAAAAATAAAGATAATCACATCATCTATCTTTTTCGAGTACTTCTTTTTTTTAACTACCACTATTCAACACTAGAGAAATTATATTGTTAGAGTAGATGCAGCTGGTCAGAGATCCTGTATGCCGGTACGAGTGGGTGCGCGCGTGTCGCCTTGTCCCTTCCATTGCGAGCGATCTCTGGACCCGGTGGGGCACCTTCTTTCCATCCTGCGGCCCTCAACGGGCAGAGCCCGAGGCCAAGAGCGCAGGGCCGTAGGCCCCTGGCCTCGGTACATCGCCAGGGCTACGAATAGCCGTATGCGACGTTGCCGTATCCTCGTTTGGGCGAGAGGATACTCGGTTTTGTATAAATTATCAATGATAGCCAAAGTAATGGCACCAAAGGACTGTGTGGCTCTCTAAAAAGAAAAAAAAACAAACGTCGAAAAATTTGCATGATATGCAGAAACGATACCGAGGAATAAGAAATTCTCAAACAATTTGTTCATTGATTGTCATAACATAAAAATAATTGTCTTTTGCTTAGCATCGAAATTTGCAACTTGTCAAAATTATATCAGTTTCAATCACATTTGAGAGACTTCGAGGAACATCAGAGTAATCTTTAGTTTTTCATAAAATCCTTCCATTACGCTACAAATTAATTATTTTGGCAGAGTCTCGTAGTTAACGGATAAGCATTTATTATAAGCGCGAAATTTATGATCGGCGATCACGTCACGATATTTTGTCATGGATATTCGCGCTCGTTAACTCATAATAGAAATTGCTGCCTTAGATTCTTGGTCAACCGTGCTGCTACCGAATACCATTTCGGAATATCGCTCACGTTAAAATATATCGTTTCCCATTACAAATGGAACCTAGCATATCTCAGCCTCATTTCAGAGAATAGGAAAAGCATCAATGAGCCGTCAAAAATCCGGATGGATAGTCGGATTAGTGGAGGCTAATCGGATTAGGCCAGTTGATCTACCGCGGTCGTTACTGCTTGGTGTACTTTTTCAGATTCAAACATTTCTCATAAACATTTATTACAAAAGCAATTATGCAGAAATTAATGCAAGAACAATAACTTCAGTTAATAACAATCTGTCGGATCTTTTTTTAATGCTTGTTATTTATCCAATTTATCTTGGGCCAGTTACACGGATTAATCTCATATTAATCGTGAATTGCGTAAACTATCGAAAGTCACGCGTCAAGTTTACGCCACAGGCGCGAAGAGAAGTTTCGGAATATCGCTTTCCCGGAAGGAGGAGCAGGTCGTTGGACTGAAATATCACGCGCGTCCCAGGAATTCCAGCGAGGAATTCGTTTATTTCTTTCTGTAAATTATCACCGGGCCCGTTCTAGCGCTGATGCTCGGTTAAACGAGAACCGTCTTCCCTCATCTTGTCCACGTGTTTTGCGTCATACGGAAAGGTTTGCCACTCGCGCGAATGTACCGTTCACTGTCGATCTTACGATAAATAGATCAACTCAATTTTTATATTGGCTATGCCAATACAAAATATTTTAGCTAACGTTTATTCGCGTTTGCTTTAAACTGTTTATTTGTTCGGGGGAAAATATCTGGGAGAGTGGGTAATAAATGTTTTCTCGTTCCCCATGTGGGCGCGCTTTTTCTCGAAAACGAACATAATGGCCCGTAGAAATCGGTCCTTGTCAGCGACCTCCATCACTTCCGAAACCTGTCAAAACTGCATCGCTCACTACCTGCGTGAGTGCGGTGTCTCGAAGAATGCGCTTACATTCAAGAGACGTATTGTTGAAGGGAAGCGATCGACAAGGCGTCGAAGCGCGTCGGGTCTGGTCGCGCCAGTGTCTGTACTCTGCCTTAATACGATACAAGGATTCCAGGCGGTATTTCGCTTGATTCTGAATAGCCTGTAGATTGCTTACAGGTAGTATACAGGTAGAGAGATCTTTGTTAGTTTAATTATCATCAATGTACGTAGTATTCTGTATGTGTTACAGACTTTTCCAGATTTAAAATAGACCAGAAACGATCTTTTTAACTCTTATGTTAGAAAATTACATATTAGTCAATAACGTGGCCAATACAAATATATCACAATACAATACAATAACGTGGTACAAATATATCACAATACTTTTTATAGAGGAGAGGGAGTGACTGAATTAGGTATAAAAAGATATATATATATATACGAGTTTATAGATTTTTTGCTACCATTGGAGCTTAATAAATCTGAAAAAAGAGTAACACGATATGATGGAATATAGCGCTCGAGAGAATTTAATGTTTTCCGAACGGCAAGTCTCGTAGTCACTCCTCGACCGTTGCTTATTAAAAAATTACGAGGCGATTAAACTAGTCGCTCGAACGGGACTCCTGACGTTCCTCGGAGAGCGGAGTCGAGTTCGCGGCGGATCCTCGAACGTTGGGGGAAAATCTTAGCCTCAACATGCCTCTTCGTAGTTCTTTGATCGGTCAAGTGTCCAAAGAGATCTCGGCCGATTAAAAACTCATCGCTAGCCAATAACGGCCACTCTCGCTCTCCTGTATGGTTATCGCAGACTCTCGCTTTCTTCTCGAGGCGTGTCCGGTTTTATCTCAGCTTTATCTCGCCCCATTACCGTCGTAAGAACTCGGTTGTGGACGGAACGAGAACCGACTCGTTTTCTCGTGTCTCTATCCGCGACAAGTATGCTCTAAGTCCTCGCAATGATCGAGCTGCTTATTATTTCGATCGAGATAAGAATTCATTTAAAATATCAAAGATATCTTTCATTAATTTTTTTGGTCGCATTAAATAAGTGACGGTAAGAAAAATAAACGTTCGATACATCATTAAACAAAGTTTTGTCAATATATTCAAAGACTATCTCTCGATTATGGATCATGGCTACCAAGGCTACTATGGCTACCAAGTACGAGTTAACGTAAACGATCACGTAACGGCGTATTAGTGGTTCTATAGGCTTGATATAGAAAATAATTGCACGCGTGCATTCATATCGTAAAATGTCACTTTTATCGTTCAAGAAACGAAAGCAAGTGAGCATAGCAAGCGCAACATAGCACTATTCGACAATTTTGGTAAAGAGCATGGATGTTTCCAGACTATGCCAAGCGGGGCCGTGTGGCAGCCTTGGTCGAAGGCGCGCTGGTACCAGCACCCATTGTCCGCGCCGTCTCTTGTTACGAGACGAGACGAGCCAGCGTGCGAGCAAGAGAGAAAGTCAGAGAGAGAGAGAGAGAGAGAGAGTGAGAGAGGGGGGGAGCAAAGGAAAGAGCGAGTCGAAGAGCAGCGGTTGAGCAGCCAGCCAGGCGGCGGTCAAACAGGCAGACTCGATCTTTTCTTTCCTTCTCTCACGCTTTCTCTCCTTCCTCTTCCTTTCGTCTTTACCTCTCCTCTTGTTGCTTTCCTTCGCGCACGGGCCCTGCCGTGCCAGAGACCGCGCCGCGTCGAGTCAAAACTACCTACGTGTGCCTGACCGAAGCCCCCGGCAGTAGGTCTCGCCTCGGGGCCTCTTTTCTTCTCCTCACTGAGATCTGGCTCCCTCTTACCCCCTCTTCCTCTATATCTCGGCGCGAGCGAGGACCCGTCTCTCTCGCCAGGGCCCGACTTGACCTCTGGTCAACCCGCCCGCTGAATGTTTCGTATACACCGCGCACCATGTACAATGACAAAATTTTGTATTTGCAGTCAAGAGTTTATTTCATTTTATTTTATTTTAGATGCTCATTACAATACTGTCTTAACAATAATGCACAGTTAAAGACGTACATGTAAAAGTAATGGTAGTATAGATTTTTAAATAAATCATAGACAAATTTAAAGTTTGCGAACTCTTTTGACGAAACATAAAAAGTAATATTATTATATAATCATCATGCGTGTACCCTATTAAAGAGTTATATAAATTCCGTAGTAAGGTTGAACTCTGTTAGTTAATTTTGTACGCCCAGATATACAATCGATTTCTGAAGTTATCTTTCGTGAACTCGTTCGCCAAGAGATCTCATCGACTTTGGAATCCAGACTGAACATTGACTTCCACGAGCTTTTGATTGCTTTGATTCCTGCACGTGGTCTTTCTGAGCACGCCTGAGTTCTAACCACGTCTTCGATCCCGACTACGTGACAGTGGGTCTGGCCTCGGGGCCCGTCAGGAATCTCGGGGGCCCATTACGAGGGTGCGTCTACTTGGTGACCTTTATGCGGCGAAATACGGTTTCATTATCTCTCTTCTCCCCCCTCCCTCTCTCTTTCTTTCTCCCTTTCTGTTTCACTGTGCGTACTTATATTTTCGAGTATATGATCGAGAATATCACAAGAGATAAAAACAATTTACGAAAAAATCAGATATTAGATACATATATTCTATCAATCATATAACTTTGAATAATATGTTTTAATATATACATTATAAATATTTAAATATTATAATGGAATATATATTGTGATAAGAACAAAGCACAAAATTGAAATTTAAAAAATAAAATTACATTTTATTATATTTTCTATTTTTGTTAAAGAATAATCTTCATATTGTTTCCACATCATATCTTCTGATTGTACAGTTCTTTGTTAATATATTGAAAATATAAAATATAATGGATTTTTCTAAAAAGTAACGATCTCAAGAAACGTGCTATAACCATGGATACGGCACTTAGTTGCACAAAACATGCTAGGACTCTAAATTTTCTCAATACGCTTACTGGACTCTAATCTTTGAGCTCCCGCGTCGAGGGTCGTCAATTACATGCCAATGCATATTTTTTTGGTATTTTGTACTGTATGGAAAAGTACTTTGTACACTAGAAACTCTAAACCACTAAATTTCTCGAAAAGCCATTCTTGATTTTACAATTTGCTGTTTACCATTAGTTTAACATACTGTAAGTTTTTTTGATCTTTCTTGAAAAATGTGCTCAATACACAATACAAATGTAAATTTATTAATCAAATTTATTCAATTCTTTCCTAATGAAATATCCTACATATCTGAAAGAGAGAGGAATTCTTTTAAAATTACGTAAATGATAGAATACATACATTTAGATTAAATACCTGTTAAAGTACAGAATTTACATTTTACGGTTTAAATGACTCATCAATCGAGTTCAATGTGTCAATTATACGGATAAGAAGAATTCGTTGGAAATATACACATATTTGTGACTAACAATTTTACTACACAAAATGTTCAGGAACGTCCAAAATTTTTGATGCTCCGCAGTTTTTCTCTAGTTTCTATCTAATGAGAGAGAGAGAGGGGGGGGGGAGATAAGGCCCCTTGCGGATCAAAGGCCGCAAGACACGTTTGAAAGACATAAGTAAGAATTTTAACTGATAACAGGGCAATGGAATCATGTTCTTAAAAATCGCCAGGAATAACATGTTCTTTTTGCATCGTTACAGATATAGATGGGGTTATAATTTTTAATTTCTTTTTCTTCTTTCTTTTGCAATTGATTTTTGTATTCCTTCGAGGAATAAAATAGCATTTGCGCGCGCGCGCGCGCGTGTGTAGATGTGTGTGCGTATATGTAAAATATATACCTATACAATAATAGATATATAAAATAAGAAAAGTTTTATTTTCGATAAACACGTGGAATTAATTCGTAGTAATCGCTCGCGAAGTTTTGCTTTTAAATTCGAGGACTGAAAATAATTGTACGGTTTCTCGCCGAGCGCGATGCTATTACATGAGGACGGTCGCGCATTATTGGCGCCATTAATTTGGGTTAATTGCCAGGTTGAACGGTGTGTTTTTAATTCGGCTTAATCAGCTATATTAATTAATCGAGAGACTCGTTTGCGCGTCGCGTCATATAACGAGACCTTCGCGCGATTTTAATCGAAGATCCGTGTTTCCTTTCGAGAATGTCTCTTTTTATCGTATTCTTTTTTTGCAAGTTTCCTTCTAAGGACTAACGCGTTTTACATTTGTTTTTTATATTTGTCTTGAATGAGCAAAATTATATTTATATAATTTATATCAAGTTTCTATTGTAAGACATTTTTAAAAATATATTTATCTAATTTTACGAAATTAACACAAATGCAATGTGAGATTCGAGCGATCGCATTGATTAATGGTTGATGCGATTTTTGTATATAGTTTATTGCATGTAAGTCTGCCGAGTTGAGAATCGCTGGGCAGTGTCGGCAGGTCGGTATAGGTATATACTGTTGATGGACCAGAGCTAATCTAAAAATCGCCGGAACTTCACAATTATAGTAATTTACCAACCGACAACAAGCTGTATACACAAGCTCGTCCGTAATGGCATTAACAGCACGCTCTTTCGCTCCCGTGTCCTTTTTAGCTCGGATCCGACCGTGATTTGAAGCTCGAATTTGGAAGAAGTCCATAATTGCCGCATCCTCTCATCTCCGGATTAGGCAGTGCGATCTCGGTCTTTATCGGTCGGTCTCGTTCGTGAAATGAGATAACGCAAGGGACAGTAATTGACAAGTTCGATTTATATTTTTTCTGCTTTTTCTATCATAATATAAAGTAACAATTACGTTTACATTATTTTATCATTTTTCGCGTTATTTATCTTTTGTACGCTTTCCATACAGCACGAACCGTTGCGAACAGTTGAAAGAATATTTATATGAAATCTCATTATTTGTGGAGTTGCATATTGAAGTAGAACTCTACTTTTGTAAGTATTGTTTTCCCGATGACACCATTATTATAACTTTTCTCGGTACGCACACGAGATATTCGACCGATCTTCTTATTTGCGAGGATATATGCGTGATAGAAAAAAAACCTCGTTGCTTTTCGTCAAACGAAAACAATCCCCAGACATAGACAATGCCCGCAAGCACTCGGCGGGAGATCGAGGGCGCTTCTAGATACGAACCCAGTAATAATCTCTTCACGGCTTCCGCTCTTTGGCTTCTGCGTTCTGATGAGTCTTTCCAGGAATCATCGATGCGGAATCGCAGATAACTCGAGATATTGTTAAAGAATCCGTACAAAATCACGATTGTTGCATACTCTCATAAATTGATATTCTCTTCCCGAAACTCTTCTGTGCGCGTTTTGCTTGCTGGCGCTCCAGATTTGGCGACAAATTCAGGTGATTTAACAGTTTTACACATCATGAAAGAAAAAATGCCTTTTTTGCTACACGGCAGAAAATATTGAAAGAAAATCTAACGTTTTATAGAATTATTTCTTTATTATCGAAATTAAGTTAATTGAACTTCATCCTTTAATGTAATTCATTTCTGATTAATTTCGAAACGAAATTAGATATAATTATAAAGTTTCAATGGAAATTTTTTGCATTATTAAATGAATAAAATATTATCTGCATTAATTATGCTAATCATATCACATGATAGGAGATGCACTTTCGTTTAAGACAGATCTTGTTTGCTCGCTGAAGAAGTCGAGGTGGGTGTTCATATCGGGTGTCGAGATTTTCATTGTCAGCTGCCGCCACGCGTATCAGTACCGAGAAATATTCGCGGGTGTGTGTCTTCGGTTGTAAACGTGTGTCGGAGTCGCATTGTGAGGCTCCGGGTATCTATAATTACCTTGCCGGGGTATTATTCCAACAAGACTGCGAAGTAAACAAACCCGCGGGAGAGGAGCGAAAGAGAGAGAAGGACGAAAGAGGATATAAAACAAGGAGAGAGATCGAGTGCACGAACTTTGAATTGGTGTAGCGCCGGTTGGAAGGCCGCGATAGAACGCGCAAGGGAGGCCGAGCGGGTGAGGGAGGAGACGCGCCGATCGTGATGGAAAGGGCGGACGGGAAAGGGAAGGGAGGACGAGCTGGCAATAAACTTTGGGCGCGAGGAGTGTGGCGCACATGTGCGCTCAGGATATGCACTCGATGAATGCGAGAGGAACGCGGCTGAAGTTACAGCTAAACGCTAGACAAGCGATTCCTTTTTGCGCGCTTTTACACAGTTCTTTCCGAGCCACGATGCAACCGATAAATATTCCATCTCCGAGAATCCGCGTCGATGTGCAATTGCGTTACGCCATTCATTTTTACGATTATTTTCTCAAATGTTTATTGTTTTGCTTGCTATAACAGTCTCGTACGCTACATTTTGATATTTTAATGCATGATTTTGCTACATTTTTTTCTTTTCTCTCTCTCTCTCTCTCTCTCTCTCTCTCTCTCACACACACACACACACACACACACACACACACACACACACACACACACACACACACGCACACACACAATAATTTTGCGCAAAATCCGTCAAGCGCTTCGCTGCTGGAACCTCGATAAAACCAGCTCTCGCGAGAGCTTTCCATCGGCAGACTCACGGGCGTTGATAAAACGAGAATCGCGGGACTCGACTCGGTGGTATGCGGCGCTGCGTTGCGTTATTTATAGAGTCGCGTAGCTGACAATTTAATCGTCCGCGCGTTCGTGTGAATTGCATCGAAGCGTGCACGCGGCAGAAGCGTTCGCGTCTTAATAACTACGGACGAACGAGTGCTGTGCTGTGTGCGTCTCGTGCCTCTCCACTCAAAGGGAAAGGTCAATGGTCCTGCGTCTCGCGACGATCGAGATCGCATAGGTTCAGCACGAAGAATTAACTCTTTCATGGTCGTTACTGGAGCGGTCGAGACGACCGCGAACAAGCGCCTCTCGTTGCCAAAGTATTAATTGAATATGTGCTATTCATTGATCATTTAAACTAGAACACTATTCATTGATCATTCAATTTAAAAACAGCTAAAATAGTAACCATACAATATAAATATTTAAGTTATTTTTAATAGAATGCTTCTTACAATGTATACTTGTCCTTACTAAAGGTGGAGACAGAATAAAGTATCAATTAATTTCCCCGAACGTTTGTATCATTGAGCATTGCGCGAGAGAGAGAATCTTATCTCCCGTGAATTCGTGCTCTCATCGAAATTATCGTGCGATAATTCCAGCTTCGCGTATTTTGCAAATATCATCGAGAAAGAAAACGCGATCCTCGTTATATCTACACGGAAAGAACGGTTTTACTGAAATATCTAAAAATTTGACCAGATACAGATCTGAAAATAATTTTGTTAGATCATCAAAAGTAACTATGTAGATCACTCAAACATGATGATAATGTTGCAAAAAATTTTGATATCCTAGCAACTATTTTGGGTGTCCTGCATAATTATTTTGATGACCTAACAAAATTATTTTCAGATCTGTATCTAGCCAAATTTTTAAATATTTCAGCAAAACCATTCTTTCCGTGTATAAAATTTCGCCTAATCGTACGATTCTATCATTGATTACTGAAAAAAATGCTCGTTCCTCAACGATAAAATGTATGCGGCGAAAATCGTGATGCTAACTCAGATTCGCTGGCCAAATCGGCGAACGATCGCTATCGACTCGAGCAGGTTCCAGTCATCTCGGTCGAAACGATCGAGTTTCACGAAACGGACAAGAGAACTCGGCCGATTCCGCAAGAGCGGAATCCGTTTCGATTACGGAGACGATCTTTGGCGGGGGTACGCAGCCACAAGACGATCGGTATCGCGGAGCGAATCCTTCGTGTGTATTTCTTCTGTTGCTCAGGACGACGATCGCGATCCAGTTTCGCGGAAGGCGAAGCCCGAGAGGTTTCTCCGACCGCAGCATCCATCTCGCGTCTTAAGGATTAGCCGTAACGATAGACGATTGGTATCATCTCTGAATCTTTGGAGCAGGTTTTCGCATGCTCGCCGAGATCGGTCTTCTCTGCGCGAACGACGCTGAATCCTATTAAACGAAGACTGGTTTTAATGTAGATGTAATATTTATATGGACGTTTAGGGTAAAAAAATAGTATCTGGCATGCGGATCAAGCGGATGTTATTAACTCGATTAAAATGCGATGTTATATGAAATTGCGAACGTGACATCTCCAGCGATTTTAAACGCACTTATAATAGATAAGCTGAAACACGACAGACGATTACACTTGTTTAGTATTTTGTAATGCGTCGAAAAATATATCTTTAATTATATTTTGAATTTTTTAAAATAAAAATTGCGAAAAATATCCCATGCGCACAAAAAAATCAAGCAGGTGCGAATTGAGAGGTCGAGATAAAACTAGATAAAATAAATACCACACGGTCTTGCATTTTTCGGCAAACTATTACGTAAAAGAAAAATAAGAGCGGTTTGTATAGGAAGCATATAATTAAGGCCAGTGTTGCACGAACCCCAAATTGTCGTACCACAGTCGGCCGTCAGTCTTTCTTTCGGAACTCCTTTTTTCTTTTTACAATTTGGTTGCGTTCGCGTGCAGTCTGCCATTTAAAGGAATGTTTCTCCGTCTGCGGTCTGTTTAACGTTGACTAATCTGTAGCAATTTGTGATTCGTGCGATATCGGCTTAACTGATGTAAATATTATTGCATGACAACATTACTGTCGTACATTTTTCAAAGTTCGATTATTTAAATTTCCCATAGAAAATAAACATGCGATAAAAGTGAACGTTTTATAATAATTATGACATTATATAGAGTTTATTAATTGTTATCTGATCACTTATCCTCGACATACTTAGTTATTAGTAGAGGAATCTGCGATTATGCCAATAATAATCGTGTTTTCGTTTGTTTCTGAAACAGGAAAGGTGGATCCGACGCCGCACACCTCCTCGTTCAACATGGGCTACCTCGTCTCGCCGTATCCGTATCCCAACGGAGCCGGAGGACCCATCCCCGTTTCTATGGTGAGTAGTCCGGTTATGCTTCTCTTAGTTTTATTTCTGTTAAAAATTTGGCATGCCTCGGACTTGTCACCAGCTTGCCCATCGCGTTATTCCTCTTGTTCTCGACAAGGACGCGTTCGTACCGTGTCTTTTGTCCATGGGCTCTGATTTGACTTTGTCAGACTGCTCCGTGCCTTCCTAGCCGGATCGTGATCACGCTATTGATTTATGGCATTCACAAATTGGATTCACAATTTATATTTACAGCCGCGTTCGCGCACGCGTGTATGCTCGCTCTCTTTCTCTCTCTCTCTCTCTCTCTCTCTCTCTCTCTCTCTCTCTCTCT
>NJRP01000088.1:436478-459174 GCA_003063835.1 Aphaenogaster floridana | reverse complement strand
TCTTCCTCCCCCCTCTCTCTCTCTCTCTCTCTCTAATAAATAGCGATTCATTCATTCATTCTCTTTCTCGCGAATTTACGATTTACCCCGAGAGCATCAGAGGATCACGTTCCTCAAGCTATCAGAGAATCTGCACAGAAAAAAAGATTTTCACCGTCACTGCTAATCATGGTTTGCCGAAACTGTATCTACCACAGCAAAAGAATTTGTCACTGTTACTACTGTCAGTTTCTTAGCCAAGTATACTTATCTGCTATAATCATGTTGATTACAAACTGAAAGTTTACTGTGGCGATTACATAGCCACAACGCTCGTGCCAGATCTCATAGTCAGAAGACGCTAACGGCACTTTATTTTGATACATATGTAGCTACTTATAAAAACGATACACAAGCACATATACATTTATACACGGTATACTCGGCGCCCGTGGATCGGTTAACACGAATAATGAATATTCTTTCCGTTTCATACAGCAGTCACAAATACAATGGTGCGGATGCATTATTTCCCGCGAATGCATCGATCTCTTTAGTAGCGATCTATATGCGCTACGAGGACGTGTAGCTAACCGGGAATTATTTAATAAAATCAGCTAACGAATAATAATAGGCTGTTGGTTTCAATTTGTAACGTCCTTGCTGAAATAATATTTAGAGACAAAAGGAAAGATCAAGAAAATGACAAGTAAGGAGATATTAAGAGATAACCGATCCAAGGAGCGCAGAGTCGACTCGCAGATGTCCAATACGCACGTGTCAATAACAGAGCGATTAAAATTTAACGTTACACGAGAATTCGCGAGTACTTTATTTTATTAACCCGATTTGACATTTTCCTGGTATACCCATACCTAAATTACTATCCCAGTTAATTCTCTTTGCTAACTGGGGAAAGAAAATTTTGCAGGATGTTTCAACTGAAATTTAGCTACTACACACAGATTCTTGCTGCTGCAACTAATCCTTTTTTTCGTGTATAGATTAGTTTATGCAAAATGAAAACTACAAAAATAATGAATAATCTTATATATTGACGTTATACTATATGTGTGAAAGAAATACGATATGCGAAAGGGTTGAGCCGCGAAATGCGGTTATCGATTCATGCGAGCGTGCTTCCGCGGATTCGGCTAATTCGGCTGCGGCGAAGCATGGCGTCGCTAAATAGTGGGCAAAATTGGGCCGATTCGGTGTTAAAGAGAGCATGACGCGTGCGGCCGCCGTTGCGATCTCTCGCGGGCCGCGTCGCGCTTTGTGCGCGATTCCACGGCGCGTGAACCCATTAAGAGAGAAGAGTAGTCCCGTCGATTCTTTACCGATAAACATCGCGACGCAAATCGCGCGCGACGTCGTTCAATTCTTCATGACGCTCGAAATGCGGCGGCGGATGCAGCGGCGGCTGCGGCGATTACACGGCGCGGGGCGTGCGACGCAACGCGGCGATGATAAATTATTGGGAATTATCGCGGTAATGTGCGTCGGCGCGTTGACCACTCAATTTCGCCGTTGTTTCATTTACCATGGAATTTCGCGTTGTATCAATATATCCGCTGGCGATTTATACCGGTCGTTAACGCGATAAAGCGCTATTAAAGTTATTGCGATTGCGCGTGATCCACGCGTCTATCAAAGGTCAATAATTAGAGAAATGACGGAATATCGCAATCGGCACGTTTGTAGAGAATGAGAGTGAAGACAATTACACGTTTCATGGAAAGAAAGCGCGTCGTTGATGTTAACTGATCTTACGATCGCGGAAATTGCAGTTCTAATAAAAATTGACATCGATGTCGACTCTGTTAAATTTAGTTTTCTTTAATTTTATAAACACGTGCGAAAATGTAACTACGCGCATCTACAAACATCGACGTCTGCACTCATCAAAACTATATTGATTCGATCCTCCATTTTAATACGTACACACAAGTGCATCTTTTATTTTATTATGCAAATTCGGGGCGTAGTACTCTGATTAATAAATCCGGTTGAATCGTAGCTGACAGTCCAGCGGCGAGAATCGCGCGCGAAATCAGGTCGAGACGTGAGGTAAAAGGGTGCGTGACATGGTCCAGACTCTAGCGGGAGAGCCTATTAAGGCCTCTTCAACTCCTCGGAGTTGATGAACCACCGGCGATGGTCAGGGATGCTGCCGAGACACGCCGATGATCCCACCTCCTCCTCGTTCCTCCTTCTCCTCTTGCTCACTGGATACATCCCGATCTGGTTTTCTCTCCCTCCCTGTCCCTCCCGGTCTTCCTCCCCCCTCTCTCTCTCTCTCTCTCTCTCTCTCGTTGCCTCGTCTTGGATTTACCTACCTGGGGCACTCATCCTCTACCATGTCATTATGTCGTTATTTCCGACAACGAGCGTGTCTCGGCGAACTCTCTCTCGTACGCTTACCTTCGCTCCGACACGGGTACGGGGCGCGAAGCGAGTCTCGCTCGAAATCTCACGGCAAACAGCACTTCCGAATCGTTAGTTGCACTAACTAGATCTTAACGTATTGCGCGGGACTTGCAATTATTTATCTATTTACTCGTTTTGAGAGTCATGCAATTTATAATAGCTCAAACCATTGGTAGCACGTTAATTAAAGCATAGCGTTTTGCCGTAATAAGTAATTAATTGATTTAAATATTAATGTATGAAAAAGTACTATTGCGGTAATCACAAAGGCGACATCAGCGAGAATAGCATTTAATCGCCCAGAGAAACTTGTACGTTCGAAGTATGTCGTGCATGTCAAGGCACGCGTAGCGCTCGCCAACGAATATTGCCAATCTCGCTTGACCTCCTCGGTGAGAAAAGCGTAATAATTATTCCGAGTTCGTCCGGCTGTTCGTTACTTGGAGATGCCACCTCGGCAATGCGCGACGATTAGAAGCCCGTTAACGATTCGTCGCAGCGGTTTAAGCGCATTTCACAGGAATGCCGGGACACACACGCGCTCTCTCTATCTCGACCATGTGCGCGCGCTTCGTCGCGAGGTGTCAACCACGGAGTCGACCGTTTCGTGAGACTGTTAAGTAGCTCTAAAGACGATCATGTCCCACGTTTCTCGCGCGAGTGCGATCCTCGCCGATTGCGACTCGTCGTGAAAACGATTTGCTAAACGGTCCGCGTACACCTCGTTGTCGCACTTTGTAGAATACAAAGAGTTTTAAGAGCGAGGACAACGTCTTTTGCATTGGAGAATATACATCAGATAATCGATTTCGATTTTCGAAAGCGAGGCTTTCGCGATAAGAGATCGCGCGAAAAATAGGAATTGGATAACTGGCCATTTCACATCCTGTCGCCACAGAACCTCGATGACGACCAGGGAATAATTGACCGCGATCGTATTTAACGGACGATCGGTTTGCCGCTAACGGCGGAATTTAATCGACGATCATTCGCGAGCTTCGTACAATGCAACACTGCCGAATGCTTTTCTATCTCTTGTACATCCGACTCGTGACGACATTGACTCGGATACTGGAGTCGCGTTACACCCTGCCGACGGTGGTTACTGCCGTGACAAAGGAACGAGGTTGCTGGAATTTACGCGAATGTCGAAAAACGCCGTAGAAAAAGCCGTTCGACTATCGAAGAGGGATATACAGAGAAGAAACAAAAAATACACGAGTCTGTACGTTCGTGCGCAACGAAACGCGTCCCACCAATTAAAAAGAACGCAATTCGACGAGGTTCCCGAAAATAACGGGCGTAACGGGGCGTAGTTTTGGAAGCGGAAGGTAGAAAAGGGCGAGAAGAGAGATCGGGGTGGAAGGGTAGCGGAAGGAGACGAAGAGCGGACGCGCGGAGGATCGTGGAGGACGAGAGGCTCTGTGAAGGTTGGGGATCTCGATAGATGTGTGCGCATACGTGAAATTCAAAACCCTTATATTAAAACACGCAGCTCTCGGATCGCGAACACGGCGTGTTTAATTCAAAACAATATAATGCATGCGGCAACGTAGCCAGAGCTGTTCCACTTGCTGTTTCTTCGTTCTATTAGATTAGAACATTTGTCATTAAATAGCAACCGGTAAAAATTATATTTATGCATATAAATTCGATCTATTATTTTTTTATTATTTATTTTTTACAAGCAATTTATGTGATATTTACTATTTTATTTTTTAACTTACGAGTGTGCTTTAGGACAAATTTTACACACTTCGCTCTATCTCTTTTATTTCTCGTTCTGTCTTTTTATATAATGATCTATATAGATGTAAGATGTGTCTGCGCATCAGTCTTTGGATATTAATGAGAATAATGCATCGTGCAGATAAGGGAAGCGTTTATGATCCGTGCTCTATATAGAGCATTTTAGTGTGCTCGTAGGATTCTCTGGAGTTTCGCGACAATGATGGTGACGATGGTGACAATGGTTTTGTACCAGGAATGTCCTTTGTCTGTTCGCTCAGGCGGAAGAAGTACGGTATTGTTCTCATTGTAGAGATATTGGCGAACGAGCGACTTGCCATGAAGAAGATGGAGAAAGAGAGAGATAAGAGAGGGTTGTAAAGAGGATGCGTGACACCGGTCAGAGATGCTCGCGTGATACATACTTATTCGGTTTTCGTCGTCGTCGTCGTCGTCGTCGTCTCCATCGTCTCCATCGTCCCCATCGTATCCTCCTTCTTGACAATGTGGCCGCTAATTGTTTGCCAATCAAGTACCGTCGTCTAGCACTCGTGGGAAGAGAGTCCGCTGCTTTCCTTGTCCATATCAGGTAGCTCGATCCAAGTGGAGCTGGAGGGAGAGAGAAAATGCGGTGTCACGCGTCGTGTCGCATCCGATCGCACCGGATCGCATCCGATCGGCGATTTTACGCCGCGTCGCGCTATCGCTCGACGGCGAGACCGAGATTGATGAGACAGCGTAAATTCGAGAGTCTTCTTCAGATTGGAATGAATGTACCAGACGCACGGACATCCAACATGTTTCTTACGATCCTTCTTAGTCGCGCTCGTGGAGAATGGCGTGGAGTGTGATTAATTATTCGGTTACTTCGTGATAGAAGAGAAGAGTCTTTTTCGTCGCAACGGAGCCTTTATTTCGGAATTCTTGGAATATTCTGGCACAACATCAAGATGAGACAAAGTTCTTATGTGAATTTTACGAAGAATTCGAATCCGTAAAACATTAGCGCCGAAAAAGAAGGTTTATTTGACAATCGTAGGATTTATCAGGTGCGGAAATGCCATTAGTTCCAGGCGTTAGCATTCGTATTTGAGCACTTTTTGTGTTCTCCAAATCTTCATTTCTCTTATACGCCGACGCACAAACTGAGGGATTGCCCTTTCGCAAAGGGATAATACTATATAGACCGTTAATACCAAGATGGCCATGCGATACGACCTCTCCATTACGCTACCTACTCTCCCTTATCCCAAGAACCCTACTAATTGTTTTCCTGCCTGTTCAACGTGGGAAAAATTGCGAGCGCATTCGCAGATTGAGATCAAGTTCGCTAGATAGCGCGAGATCGTTCTATTTAAATCGTCCATTCTCTGCAAAAACGTTCGGCTTTGACAGGCCAGAAAGGCATAGAAGATTAGTTGATAAATTTATCCGATGCAAATAATCTTTTAATATAATAAAAAAAGAATAAAAATAAATTTTTGTTATTATGATTATCTTCTCTTATTTTGTTAATTAAAAGTACATATTGGAAACTATACTATAATTAAAAAAATCAAAGGGGCTCAGTAGCAACTGAGCTGCAACCAACAATGTAGAACTACATCAACTGTCACTATTTCTTGGCGCTTTCTCTTTTAATTTGATCATAACTTTTTTTGAACGATGGGTAAACGAAAATTTTGGGTGGACAAATCGTGGACAATCGTATCACGCTTAGAAATTAATGAAAAATGTTCATAAGGGTGCTGATGTCAAATTTTTTCCCATTTTTTAATTTGGACATAACTTTGTTTTGAAAGGTGAGCAAACGAAAATTTTGGGTGGACAAATGTGGATAAATCGTGGACAAACGAATGCCACCTGAATTTTATAAAAATTTGTATTTCGGGGTGCTGATGTCATATTTTTTCTAATTTTTAAATTTGGTCGTAACTTTTTTTTTAACAATGGGCAAATGAAAATTTTGGGTGGACAAACGTGGACAAATCGTGGACAATCGTATCCTGCTTAGAAATTTATGAAAAATGTTCATGGGAGTGCTGATGTCAAATTGGGAAAAAATTTGATGTCAAATTTTTTCCCAATTTGACATCAGCACCCCGAAATGCAAATTTTTATAAAATTCAGGTGGCATTCGTTTGTCCACGATTTGTCCACGTTTGTCCATCCAACATTTTCGTTTGCCCATTGTTAAAAAAAAAGTTACGACCAAATTAAAAAATTGGAAAAAATATGACATCAGCACCCCGATGAACATTTTTCATTAATTTCTAAGCAGGATACGATTGTCCACTATTTAGTTTTTGGTGTTCTAATTCGTCGAACTCCGTATCTACGTGTCCCAGGACAAAGACATCGAATTCCACTAATTAGAAGGAACCTAACCTAACCCAGACACAAAAAACTACGGAGCGTACTATCTGGACCACGTCATCGGCATCCTGGGACACGTAGATATCGAATTCAAAGTATTAATACATCTAGACACCGAAAACTACGGAGCGAACTACCTGGACCTCGTCATCGGCAACCTGGGACACGTAGACATGGAACAAGAAGTATTAATATACCTATAAACCTCAAATTAGACCTCGAATTCAAAGTATTAATACATCTAGACATCGAAAACAACGTAGCGAACTACTTCGTCAACGGCAACCTGGGACACGTAGACATCGAATTCGAAGTATTAATACCTCTAGACAGTAGACACCAAATTCTAACCAAATTCAATACCAACGATCCTTTAATCGCTTTGCCAATGATCTATTCACTAATTATCAACGTTAAAACGACGTGCGGCGAAACAAAATCACAAGAAATTTAGTTTCGTTTTCTAACGCTACTATATCGAAGGGTTAAGGGATGGAGGGTTGAAACAAGTTTTATTATAAATGGGACTCTATAAGCTATCTAATGAGATATTATTTATTACTCTACGATTATTAGTTGCGAAGATATACACGTAAGCGTTCAAAGTGTAACATGTTTTCGTTGCATCCGTTCACGCGAAGGTACCACCCGGAGAAAGACGTAGTTCTACGTCAAAACTATAGATAGTCTATAGATGCAAGATATGTTAGAATAAGAGCGGATTCAAATGCGATATTAACTTTTGATTTCTCGATTCGAGTTTTAAAACAGCTGAAGCGATTTCTCGGCCGCAAACGAGGTCGTCGTCATCAAGTTAGTTTGCCATGGATACATCCTTTCTCTCATTACGCACCAATTGTAGTGACACGCGACAACGAGATTGCCCACGCGATGAAATTTATATCTTTCCCGCGCGACGCGTTCATCTCGCATCGCGTCGTGTCGCATTGTGTCGCGTCGTGTCGCATCGCGTCGAATTATCCAGCGGGTGCACGTTTGACGTAATCGCCGAAAAAAAGTCACGATTTTAAGAATTGTTCTCCGAGAGCGATGATGATATAACACAATTTTATGCGTCCCTTTCATAATTTTTCGTCTGGACAACAAATGTCCATCTAACTAGAATAACTATTATGTCTTGTTATCAGCAAGTGATGTCGCCATAGGTATCACTTTATTTTCTTTCAGCAACCCTCGGCGAATTTTTTCACTGCGACATGTATCTGCCTTTATTTACCCATTGATACAATTTATTCATTTACCGAAAAAAATCATATTCTTGATTTTAGAACAAATCCCTCTAAAGCTTTCTGGTAATCGAATATACTAAAAAATTCAGAATATTCCCCTTTAAAAGTCTCTTGTTAAGAATAGTTTCTGAAATAAAGAAAATATTCTAAAATACTACTTCGGTGATTGGTTAACTCGGTATTGCCCGCGTTGCAGTATCAGATATACGGCGATACGTGATACATAACCTATAGTGCTGTTCTTACTTCTTAAAAAATGGAAGAAATGAAAGAGTGGCTGCTTCAGCATAATTTATTTGAATTAATCAGACATTTTGAGAATAAGTACGAATTGGATTTCTTGTGAAAGTATGTAAGTGAGTATCACATAAGTATCACACGCGTGTTATATTACAGTTATATTGTTGAGTGGGATATTATGCTGCTTTGAAACATGTATTGCATGTTTGATTGTTTGCTGTAGACAAAAAAATAAATTCAATGCGGATATTGACAGTTCTCAAGCAAGATTTGATTAGAGAACTTATCCCAGAAGTTAGGTTGGCCCTTGGGCAGACTTCAAATTCACATTAGAGGTATATTCTAATGAATTAGAATATTTCATTCTACTACCTATTAGAGGGAAATCCTCTCACCTTTATGATACATACTTGGCGCTTATTTTAGTGGGAGATATTCTGTAGTTTATCGGATTATTCTATAATGTAGAATATGATTTTTTCGGTGTTACCTTAGACATTTTCTTCGCAGAATAATATTTGATCAAGCGTTAATAAAACGTAGTTTTATAGCATAGAACTTACATCGTTTCACACATAAAAAGATAAATTTAAATATTTTATAGTAGATATTATTTATAAATGAATATATACTTTTTGTATCAAATTACTCTTCTTAGATAAAAAAAAAACAATAACAATACTTTTGGCTATGAGAAAAACTTTTTGTATTCATATTTGCCCGGAGAATTTATAGTTAATTTAAATAACCGAAATGTGATAATCGTTGTTTTCAAAATTTTCTCATCACGTTTCTTTTCTAAATTTTTTCTCTCCGTCAAGAATCTCAAACGAATACAGATTCCGAGAGATCGCATTAGAGTCAAACCACTAGCCGTTTATAGTTAACACCTGAGACCCCCGTAGAGCTCCGAGGGGACTACACCGCGCGTATAAATCCAAAAAAGGATCTCTCTAGGTTTCCCTTCGATGACGCGGCGGTTCCTACGGGACAAATGAGCCAGAATAAATACCAGGGTAAACCGTGAACACCGAAGAATGCCCAGAACTAACCACCCTGAAAACGGAAACGGGAATGTTTGCGATCATCGTGGTCAGGAATGCTTGTTCAAAGAAGAGTCGCCATCGTCTCGGTGACTTCTCTTGCTACGCGGGCTACACGTCTTTACAAACAGACATTGTAGGTTTCTGATCGAATAATCTCTGTGAAATCTTTATGCCGTAAATAATGCACCTTTTCCAGGTGATATCTAAATAAAAACGAATGATCTATGTGAAGGAATTGCTGAGTAAAATAAGATACATAATTATATGACAGAAGTAGAACAAGAAAAAAAGGCAACAATAATTGTTTAATAAATTATAACAATAAATATTTTGTTCTTTCAAAATTTAAAAGATGGATATATTAGACAGTAAATATTAAACATTGCTTCGATGATGAGGCAGTTTCAAATGGACAAATGAGCGAAAATGAATACCAGGTAGAATCATAAATAACGTAGCGAGAGGAAGGCTGGCAATCTTGAGAGAGGGACACGAGCTGCTGCAGCTTGGTTATTGGGTGAATAATTAATTTATTGGCCGCGCTCGTGCTATCTACTTAGGTAGGATTTCACGAGCTCCTCCCACCCCTCTAGGCTGCCGGGATATTATAAAACTCGTTCCACTAGTTTACCCCCGTCGCTCATTTACATTTAATTGGGGAATCAATCCAGTGCCGGGGTATCGTTACAGAATATTTATAAGCTCTTTGTGCATGTAATGCGTGCGAGTTTTAATTTCGCCGACGGGACGCGAATGTTGTGATTTTTCTCGACAATCGCTTACCGCTCAACGATTGTTCATTTGTCATCGCCGACAAGTAGATTCTCTTCAATCTCACAATGGTATCGTGTTGCGCCTTTAACATTTGCCAATTAATAATTTCACGTTCCGATACATCAGGGATCGAAAGTTAATATCGAACACCTGGCCACCGCTACTGGCGGTGATACGTCGTATCTCGCCGACACGCATACACACTAATTTATTGCAAATCCACTCTAGCCCATTACGAACTTCAAAGCGACGCGGGCGCGCCATCATTGTTTTCTAGCGTTATAAACACCGCTGTGTCATGCGCGAGGATGCGAAAACCGTTGAAAGCCTCACGCGTTAAACTAGAACGAATTAATGCCATGAATTAATGGCAAGGTATATGTATTTTAATATACCGCGTAACTATCGAGATGCGAATTTGTATTTGCCGTTTAATTCCACTCATCCTTCATTTCGAAATTTGTCTTGCGCGATTTTTTAAATAAACCATTATCATTAAATGAATAAGATCCAGAATCAGTTATACGTGTCGGCAATACTTTAAGCGATGAAATATCACGAAGATCTCTCTCTCTCTCTCTCTCTCTCTCTCTCTCTCTCTCTCTCTCAAGACTATCTTACAGAAATTATTCAAGTAAGATCCGTCGTGTGTGGGTAGCACATTATTGTATCAGAGAAGGGAATCTCATGATGTCTTCTGGTTTTAGAAACTGGGACAATGTCGACCATAATTCTAGTTCCACCATGACATGGGGTATGCGCGCTTTTGTAATGTAGTTCGGCGGCGGCTACCGTCGGCGTCTAACTGCGCTGAGATGCGTATATTTATTAATCGATCGTAGCCGAGCTATCGACAGATGCGATCACTACCGTTACGACACATTATAGGCAGTGGGATCAAGTAGGTCACGTTCGTACAGTCTGCGAGACTCGTTGCCGCGTGATAACCACTTAAACTGGTCTCAGCGAACAACTCGTCAGCGCTATCCGTCATTTTTTTACTTTAATTTATTGAACATTTATTAAATAACTTTTTAATAGATAACTTAAAAAATGTACGATAGATTATAATTAATTATAATATAAATTTTAATAATATGCGTAATAAAACAATTACTCCTAATAAGATTTTTAATCATGCAGCTGAAGATAATTTGTTAAATTAACGATAAATTATCTCATACATATTACAATGCTAACACTCGATAAGAAAATCGCCGCGCGTGTACTCTTGTTTTGGTAGAAAATTCAATCTACTCTCATCGACCTCGCTAAGAAAATAAAGTTGCGCGCGAAGGCAAACCTGTTTGCAGAAGTCGGATCCGCCCGCGGATCCCTAGAGTGCTGTTCATGATTTAATGCCAATAACGAAGCGTGAATCGTGAACGAATCGAATCGCAGACGTCTCCAGGTATTTTTTGGTTGTCAAGTATTCCCTCGATCGGATTCGATTTCTCTGACTCTCTTTCTTGAAAGAAAAAGACAGAGAGGATTAAAATAAGATGCTTAAAGCGTAGCGTATATAAAAAGATCTTCGCGAAATACCGGCGCCGTGATTGAATCGGGATTTGACTCATTCGACGAGAACCCTTTAATCGAAGTACGAAAACGAGCCAACTGTCCCGTAATTTTTTTTCTTATTTCGACTAGCACGACTATTTTAAGCAATACGGCACAGGAAGTTTATAACGTGTACGGTTTCAGGCCTCTCGAAGAGACAGCGGTTCCACTTCTTCCTTTCAAAAGAGGAAAGACACGAGAGATATTTCCCCAAATAGAAAACATATCTCAATCGCTATTAATGGCAGCGTAATTTTTTTGTCCCGGACGTTTTATCGTTTATCTTTAATTATGCTAAAAATTTTTAAATTAAACATTACTAAAAAAAGAAAACAAATTTTAGAGAGTTTCGCAGGATATAAAAGTTACATATACATGATATTTCCAGTTGATCTATGACAAATATCTTGAAAAATATTAAAAGTAATAAAGAAAGATTTCATGGAATGTTGATTGTTTGAGTATCATCGAACGAGAGTTTCCATAAGTTTGAGTTGGTACGCGGATTCACGAACGATCCTCGCTTATTTGTTGGCTCCATTTGATGAGAGCATAACAATGTCTTTTCTTCGAGAGATCCCGTCACGGTTCGTCTGGGACTCTTGGAGGAGACCTTAAAGTGAGAGAACTGCCTCGGGAGCACTGCACAAGACCGGACAGTTTTCAGAAATCGTAAAGCATCATTTTTACGGGGATAGAGTGATAAAATGCGTAGCAGTAGACGAGAGAAGGGAGTTAGATTTTACGCGGGTGCTTTGGCAGTTTGCTTCCTTTAAATTGCAGTCTGAGACCTCTGCTCCGTCGATATCTCCGCCCCGGACACAAAACAAGCCCCGTTCTCGCTCGCTTTTTCATCCGACCGGAGGGAGGACGGAGAGCAAAAAAAAGAGGAAGTTGGAACGACCTCGCGCAACGATGGAAACGCGCAACTCTTTCGCGGTAAGAAGAAGAGGGTTGTTGCTTGCGAATTCCCTCATTGCTGCTTCCCCCCGCATCTTCTTACCGCTGTGCTCTCCCCCGTGGCTATTTTGCGATGGAAACGGCCCTCGACGAGCCTCGGTTATTACAGTGCGAACTCTCGATAGCGTTTCGAGCACATGCCGCCGTTCGCGCGCAGAAGCTACGTGGAAAGGTAGAGCCCATCTTTAACTCTAAACTTAGCAAATCTGAGGAAATAAAATCAATATTTTATCATAATGACAGATATAAAAAAGAAGATGCGATAGAGATGCAAGTATACCAAACAAATATTATCTAAATTGCGAGAATTTAATAATAATAATAATAATTAAGTTAAAAATTTATGTGTAATGATTTTCATAGATTTTAACAAATGTAAGGATACATTTTAAATTATAATAATAATAAATTATTATAAATAGGAAATTTTTTGCCTTTGGTATTATATCAGAATCTAGGTGATAAAAAGAGAGATGTTATTTCAAGTTTAGGGTTAAGAGCATGTCGCGATCTCGACAATAGCTGTCATTGTCGAGTGATATCGAAATCCTGTCTGTCCGTTCATTCGGTTGTACGATCGATCGTAGCTCGCAAAGGTAGGAAAATTGCGTCGGAGGATCGGGCGCACCTCGTCGAACGTTAATTTCGGGCCGGATCGGATTCTCTATATGCACGCGCGGTGAGTAAATGGAAATGACGTGTTCATTATATCTCGTGCGGCACGAGGTCGTCTCATTAGTTAGAAAGGTGGTGCTAATGCGACTCGCCCTGCGTTGGATGCGATTTATTATACTCGCCGCATTCATCGCGATTCTTCCTCAGTCTTGCGAACGAACATTATTCAGACAAGCAAGCGGACATTTCATCATTTGCGCTACCAAAATCCTGGACAAGGTAACATCAAATGTAATAGGTAG
Source organism: Aphaenogaster floridana (assembly GCA_003063835.1). Lineage (NCBI taxonomy): Eukaryota > Metazoa > Arthropoda > Insecta > Hymenoptera > Formicidae > Aphaenogaster > Aphaenogaster floridana. Next base: position 445,914 of record NJRP01000088.1, on the reverse strand, counting down.
TCCGAGATTATTCCGAATAATCTTTTTGCACAAATGAGACGTTGGAAAATAATATCTTTAAAGTAGTTTAAGTTCCGAGATCTTTCAAGCATTTTTCAACTGGGACATTCCACATCCCGGGTTGTTCAAGGTGCTACAATTTCGGGACGTTACTCATCCAGCGTTAAGTGGGTCTCCGTGCCGGCGAATATGCGGGTGGTCTTTCCGTTTGCAAAGGCGGGACGATTTTATGGTTTCCGCTCTCCCAAGACCTAAGCCACCGTCAGTTTCAAGGCTCGTTTGTAGCTCAAATTAATTTCTCTCTAATGCCACTGATATATTGTTGCGGACACATCGGCTATTATAGTTAGTGGCATTAAAGGGAAATTAATTGCAGATTCGTGTGTGCTCATTGCGATAATTGGTTAGAAAAGCAAACACATCATTATGAGTTTATTAATAAGAGAAATAAAAGAATATCAACAAATCTCTATTTTTTGCAAGATATAGGACATAAGATTGTTAATTGCCATTGAAATCATAAGAGTTGAAGAAAATGATAGTCGTTTGTTTAGTAGATTACCTTATAGAAGTGAACGGATACAATGAGCTCTCGCGCGCCGATGGAAAGACCGTCGACCGCAGTGGCATTTGCATCATTCACCTTGAGAGGTAGATACCGCGAGCAGAGAGCCGTGTGTCTCACCGCGGATTACGTTCGAGGGAATTTATCGCCCGGTTAGTAACGCCGATGCGCTTCGCTTTCCTCTCCCCTTTTCCCTCACCTTTCTCCTTTCGCCACTTTTTCCATGCCATGAACTAAAAAACCTTTCCAATATTGTGTCATTATAATCTAGATAATGATATAAATCATTATGTATCATCAAGAAGCCTAATTAGAAAATTTAGTATTTCAATAATTGTTTATCGGTTATTATGAACGTATAATGATACAAATAATTTTTCAAGTTTTATTAGAAGACAGGCGTGAACAGATTCATCATTTTTTCAATGAATACCATTTGTTAATGAATAATATCTCAGATAATCTTCTGCAGAAAGGAGGAGAGTCTCTAAGGCCGGTTTTTGGCACTCTCTGAAATTGATTCGAAAATATCAGAAACATTATATTTTTGTAAGAACTATTCAAATAAAGTGATTTTAGTCTAAACGGACTTACTTTGGTACCTGTATATACTATAATTCTAATTAATCCCATTTTTATCACCAACGCGCTCTTATGTCACCTACATATCATCTCCTTACATTTATGTGGCTATAAAAGAGTCACGCCAATCAAGAATTGGTTCCGGTAAAGACATTCGAATTACTGCAAGTTTACCTTCAAATGAGAATGTGAACTGGGACTGAAGACGCTGAAGAAGCTCGTAGAGAACAGTATGAGTTTTAAAAAAACGTATATTGTCAAATATCTACACAAATCGTGTTTTCGTAGTTTCGAGCGCGCGCGCCCACACGCACATACACTCACACTCACACACACACACACACACACACACACACACACACACCACACAAATGTAAGGAGATGATACATAGGTGACATAAGAGTGCGTTGGTGGTAAAAATGGGATTAATTAGAATTATAGTATAAACAGGCACCAAAGTATATCCGTTTAAACTAAAATCACTTTATTTTAATAGTTCTTACAAAAATATAACGTTTCTAATATTTTCGGATCAATTTCAGAGGGTGCCAAAAACCGGCCTTAGGGACTCTCCTCCTTTGCCGAATATTTTAAATTTTATGTTGACCTAACAAATGACATGTTCCGCGTCGAACATGTCATCCTTATGCTTGGTTTTTTAAAAATCGTCTTACTCGCATTTTTTATTTGCAGTTAATATATGAGTGGCGACGCGATTGTGATGATTTGTTTTTTCGTAATGGTCTCACGTGCTGCCGCTTCTCAGGAGCTGCTCGTTATTTCGTCAAGCATCAATAATTCCGCTGACACTATGTGACATGAAAAGCGATAGTGCATAATTGTCAGCGTTGAAATAATAACATGCAAAAGGCGAGAGAGAGAAAGAATATCGAGACAATGAAATCAACCAACTTTCTGATCTTGCCGAGCATGCGGATGTTTCGGCACGTGTTTCACACAAATTGCATGAGTCTACCTTGTCTTGTAATCGAGAGATGATCTTCTAATTAAAATATTCTGCCCGGTGGCTATAAACATTTACATAGTCGTAAATCCGCCACGGTTCTTTTACAAGCTAGAATTAATTCCTTTCCATGATATGAAAGTTTCCGTCACTTCTAACAAACAGGAAGAAAATATTGTACCTTCTAAGTTTCAATGCGACTCGTATAAGTCGAGGTATCAAAATCATATATTGAAGTGCGTGCTAACGAAGCTAGCTACGTTGATTCTTACAAATGTAAATGAAACTTTTGTACATGTACGTTGAAGTATGTGTGTGTTTGCGCGTGTATATGTATATATATATATTGATATAGATAATTACTATATTTGTGCACGCGCGCGCGCGTGTGTGTAAAGGAAATATCCAAGAGATCGCATTGGTCTCATTAGTAAACTCTGGCGATTCTCACGAGGTTCGCAATGAAAGGGGATCGCATCTCATACGTAGTAAGGTGTAGACTAAAAACAGAAGAGCTGAAAGAGAAGAGAGAGGTATAGAAAGAGATGAGAGTTGTGTATTACCGTGGTAGTGAACGATGAGAGAGGCGTGCCAGTCGCGGTAATAGCCGGTAAGCTGCGCTATTATGAGCGGCTCGAAAAAAACGTGATGTCACGCTAGGCCACTCCTGCGGTTGACCGAAAGCTGAAAAAAGTGCATTACAATTCGTCGCTTCTTATTGTTTACCGCAATTGGCCATCGCTGACCCCTTTCCCCGCTCGTCTCTCGCCGTTATTGTTTAGCTGCCCGCGCGCTTCCCGCCGCTTCATTATGCCCTTTGTCCGTGCGCGCGGCTTTTATCGTCTGTTTAATATTTATCGTTGACGCACGGGTGCAATACTAATTTCTTCGGGTTGCGCCCGTCATTCGATCTCATGCGTCAATTCCGAAAGCTCGTCAGTTTGCGAAAACCATGCGCGCACGTTAATCAGTGATTCAACTATCGATCTTTATGTAAATGCGATTGTTGAGTCCTTTATACATATTCGCACACACGCAACGCTTTAAAATAAGTAGTTTAAAATATAAATTTTTTGATAATTTTCTTTAATTGTAAATCATTAATTTTGTGACGAGCTTGATAAGATAAAAATCTTATAAAACATCGCTGTTCGCTCACATGGTTCATTAATAAACACTCTAGTCCATATTTTCAGAATGAAAAATGTTGACTGAGAATATTAACGCGCAATCATATTCTACATGTCGACATGCTTCCTAATCCCTGTTGCATGTCACAGACTAATAACAAGAAACACAAGATTAAGTCAATTCTCATTTAAGACTAGACAAGTCGCGCGCACAACGACTGGTAAATTAAGGGCCACGAATGACGAGAAATTTAGCGAGGATGCATTAGCAAGGTAAAATATATCCGATATCATCACGGCCTTCGTGTGACACGAAGATGACGGGCTGGGCGTCTCTAATTAATGACAGTCGGCAAGTTGTCGAGAGAGGGAGGACTGAAAGACTTGGGTGGGTTCGCGTGGAGCTTGCGTGACTCAGACTGCTGCTTTACCCACCTTTACAGGTGACTATTCTACCTGCTCGCACGTTACGTGAGGTGAGGCCGATTCTCTTGCAAAATTCTCATTCAAACTCCATCCATCGTCTTGTCTCTTTAAATCGATAATTTTTCAAGTTTCTCTCTCTGTCTCTCTCTCTGTCTCTCTCTCTGTCTCTCTCTGTCTCTCTCTGTCTGTCTCTCTCTCTCTCTCTCTCTCTCTCTCTCTCTCTCTCTCTCTCTCTCTCTCTGATTTTTAATCATATATCTGAAATATTTTTTAAAAATAAAGAGTCTAAACGCGCGCTTTACAATGTTGCAAGCCATAAATTTGACAAGGCAATTTAAAAAATCCAATACGCTTCAATGTGGCACTCTAGGATTAATTCACAGGTGCGACGAAGCCTTTTGGGGTTGAGAGAAAAGCTCACTTGGTCACGCGCATGCGCTAATTTATTCATGCGAGCGAGTAAGGCGCGAGCGAAGGGCTTTTTGACGTAGATAAGAGCCGCTGAAATTCAACGGCGATATCGATGGTTCGGCATGCGTGGTATGGGTGCCGCAGCCGCGGCGGGTGCACCGGTTTCCGAGGCGCTCAGTTGGGCAGCTGATATGGTCGCTATTAGTCTCTGATGCTCAGAAGCACTATAGCGCCCATCTCTCCTCTGTCCAAGTGCAGGAAGAGAGCGAGCGAGAGAGCTGAGGCTTTTTGGGGCGTAGATAATAGTGAGAGAGTGCCCATTAAGGGCGAATCACCCAGGTCAGAGAAGGCCTCGCAAAACTTCGCACCTGCTCTATACCATCGTCATAATACATATTCATAGCAAACGTCCGGAGAAAAAGAGCGCTTTAATCTTTAAACCGCATCGGGGCGTAACGAGATGCGGCAAGGAATCTCTGGTTCATGGGTCATGAGGATGAAAACTTTTGTAACTTGTTATTTCGGTTTGCTTGTGCTATAAAAAGACCTCGCCGCTAATTCTTGACTTCGCGACGAAAAGGACTTGGGTGTCGGAGAGACGCGACTGGAAGAAACGTTCAATAAGGGTGGCACGTTTTCAGACTCGCTATCCATCTCTTCCTTCTTCTCCCCCCTCTCTTTTCTTTTCTCTCTCTCTCTCTCTCTCTCTCTCTCTCTCTCGTTCTCGCTTGTTCACTCGCGGTTAAGGCAGCCACGCGAGTGGCCGAGAATAATGACATTATTGCGGGGCCACTCGCAGCTTACGGCAATTAAAACTTTGGTAATTGCCGTGGGCGAGTTACATAATTACCATGTCGCGCCGCGATGCGTCGTGTTACGATCTTACGTTCTGCTCTCTCCGATCTCATCGTACATCTAGCTAGTTGCCAACTATAAAGTCATTCTATCAAACAAGATTTATCTTATACTTATAAAAAAAGTATTAGCTATTATTTCATATGTTTGCTCTAAATATTATCAGTTAACTCGAGTTCTCTTGAAATCGTTGATAATGCCCTCCCGAGAAGAAAAGACAACGCTATCATTGTGAGAGCATTCAGTGGGCATTGCAACTGACGATAAACTTAGATACTTAGCATTGTCGTGAAATATTTACAGTTTGCAATTGCATGTAACAATTTACGATTCTATTTTTAATACTGTATTATTTTTTTACACTTTTTTATTACAAGGTATTCAAAATCGCTGCAATAATAACATATTCTGGTTAATTGGATTCAAAAACAGCCTAAACAATCATTATTTAAATACAGTTATGAGTTGTCAATTGCAGAAATTAATTATCACATGATTTGATAATTGCTAATTGCAATAATCGTAAGAATAATTGCGCTTGGTGTCTCTTAATACTCGTCGCAATTGCGTTTTAAGAAATATTGCGACGACGGATCGGAGCTGCCTGTCCGATCAAATTCAAATTTCGATGCGCGAGTAACGGCAAGGAGACCATGCGTACATTGTACAGTGCATATTGTGCATTGCAAAGACGTGCACCAGTCAAATTTGCCACTGCCACAAAATATAAAGATATAAGATTAATGCATGTCAAATACTTTGTTTCTTGCATTTTTAATTAATTTTGATAAATGCTCTATCGTCGCGTATTAAATCGGATGTATAGAATAAAAAATTCACATTCGTTTTGATCGCAGAAAAATCAGTTAAATTGTTAAAATTAATAGCAGTAGACAGATCGTGTACGTAGTTTCGTACCTATAAGTGTCCGATTTATACCTAAGTGTACGCAATATTATTAGTCAACTTCGATCGTTTATAACTCGATAACTATCTTCTCGACATTTTCTTTTATGAGAATTCTCTACTCTAATTATTTCTTAGAAACATAGTATCGAGATATTGTATAGAGGTAGTTGTGGAACATTCATTGACATTACATAAAAAGTAACGCTATTGTTTTTCTATTGTTTAATCTTTTAGTAATAAGTTTTGCAAAAATTAAAGTATTTTTGGCACGCACAGAAGCTTTTGCGTGAAATGCTTTTTCGTAAAGCGCATTTTGCCATCGACAACTTGGCGACAAGACAATGCTATCATTGTTATCATTGCGAATGTAGCTACGTCATATGGCACGACACTGAACGGCCACCGCTTTAAATCGCTTCGCCTCGACGAGACCGTTAAGCCCTTCATGGTTAACCGAGGCTCGTGCTACAACACAGTCGCCTCTTTGTCGATTAGCACGCCAACTCGCCAACCAGGAACGGCTGGATTTTTACCGAGCTCGTGACGCCCGTAATTTTTATCGAAACCCTGGGATGCGGGAACGAAAGAACGCACCCGAAAAACGCGCAAAAATTCGACGTCGATATTTTTATTTTTATCGAGAACACGTGTGAAATTATCAAAGTAACAGGTATATGTTTAAATAACCGTAACGAACAGTATCAGTATCCGAATATCGTTAGAAAATTAACTTGTTGAGAAAATAGATTTACAAAAATAAATAAAATATAATTTTATAACAATAAAGAATGGAAAAAAAGTAGTATCTCTTTGCTGTGTGACTTTCGATGCACGTTTCATTTACATGGTGTATAACGGGTGTACAGATACGTCGTCACGCGGCACACGCGCGTGCATGGTGGTCTGTATATATCGGCGCTCGGCGAACTTCCTGGCGCTGCTTTATCATTATCGGATGTGACTAATGCGGCGTTTAACGCAACCTCGCGTTAGTTGTTATTATAGCCCTTGGCGAACGGGTCCTCCTGCCCCCTCCCTCTCGCTCGTTCTCTCTCACCCGTTCCCTTTCACTACTGCGCGCGCGGGCGAAACGCCCTTTCGTGTCCACACATGGTTCCTGGGCCCCGAATGAGTCCAACTTTGACGCTGGTTTATTCATTCAATAAACCCGGGACCGGTCGGCAGGTTTCGGATATTGTTTCTCGGATTCACACGCTCGAAGACCATAAAAGAGGTCCCAGACTGGGCACTGGTACAAGTATACAGAGTGTTTCAAGAAGGTTGTACAAAACACGTTCTTAAATATTTTAAAATATTTTTCTTCTTAAATATTTTATTCTCTCTGATAATTAATAATTATTACTTTATCACCAAAAATCTCAATTTAATAGGAGACTTAGTAATAATAACATATTTTTTAATTCCATTTATAAATCACTAACAAGTATAGACAGAAAAATAATTTGCAGTGATTTGATAACACTGTTTTAAATAACATATGATTTCTGTCATTCGTACTTATTCACCTGTTCGACACGTGCATATCACGTGGCGTCTCGCGTCTCCTTCATTCCTTTCTCAATTGATACCGCTCGCAATGCGGTGGTTTCATTTATATTCCGCAGCATAGATATCAGGACGCCGCCATGGTCCTTGTTATCGGATGCTGTCAGTTACTGTTTACACATATCTATTCTTTATCGAGGCCGTACAGACCGTTACGGGAACGCGCCGCAATCGCTATCTCGCAATTTGTTCGGCGAAGTGTCAGCTTTTAGTATCGATATTTAACAATATTCGCGTTATGGCCTGGACACAATGCTGACTATAATACATAAATGAATAAAATAGCTATACTTTTTTGACAGCTCTAATTAACACAGGATTGAACACACGAAAGAACACCCGGTATGTCGAGTCGGGCCTAGTGCGAAGCAGCCTCACACTACCGTGACTGTTAACACGGGTTAATCTTGCTTAATAACAGTCATAGCGTTCGTGTGTCTCGCCCTTTATCGTCCGCTTTTATTTACGCAATTATTTCCGGCTGCACGTCGGATAAGCGATATTATTAACATTACTGGCAATTAGGCCAAGGTGGTGCTAGTCGATAGCAATAATGGATCAATTCTAATTGTACTTATAATTGCTAAGAACAATGAATTTTTTTTACGTAATAAAGTTTCCGAAAGTAATTAAATTTTTTCGTATGCAGATAATATTACATTTTATTTTTTTACGTTGATGAAAAAATTCTATTTAATAAAAATAGCGTGCAAATGGTGAAGCCAATGTTAGAGGAATGTAGAAAACGAGAGTCAAACGGAATAATTAAATAACGTGAACGTTTATGATATTTATAGCTAAATAGTGCATTTTTACAATGAGCGGGCTTTTCGTTGACAATAAATTGAAGATGGTTGGTTTTAACAAACATTGCATGTAGATGTTGCCATTTACATAAGCGAGAGAAGCTAAACGGATACGCTCGGTTGGCCTGTTATCCGGATGGCTTCCAGGCTCGCTGGCTGTTGGCGAGATAATCGCTTACACGTTGCACGCGTTGGTTAATTCACTGCCGTCTGACAAGCGAGAAAATCCTACCTAGAATTACTCGCGCTGTAGTACGCTTTGAGTCAAGTACCATCTTAGACGCACCTGGGAATGCTAATTTTTCGCTTCGTAAAGATATATACTGTTTACATCAGATGTAAATACTATGCGTGTTTTTGTTTTAAATATAATATCAAAATTTTTATCTCAATTAATACTTTGATGCGATATGTAACATAAAAGATCAAAATTTCCTTTTTTCAATCTTGTCAACGAGATCTATATTTTTTCCAGTAGACAAGTATACGCAACAAAGTATATTTAACACAAGTCATTGTCGCAATTGTAATGCTTTCCTTTTCTCGTTTCGGAATCTGCTCTCTTTGACGTAGCGAAGCTTCGAAATCCGTAACGCTGTTATTCCTTGCGTGAAAATTTCATCGTGGTCCTCGGCAATCGAGGATGATCCAACGTCGACGGCATCACGGAAGCTCGGCGCCGACGCACGGAGGGCGGGACAAGGGCGCGGCTCACGGCTCGTTCTCCCAATTTCGCGGGGTGCGCCCGGAACGAGGTGCCGTTGCGGCGCAAGGACCCCCTCAATTATCGGACGGTGGTGATTTAAGGCGAGCTGCTCCTCCGTGTAGGAGGGCAACAGCGTTCCTCCTCGCAGAGCCGTCTGCCGAGAGTGGCCGAAGAACGGCCAATCTTGGCCGTGGCGAGTCACGACCCGGCGGTAATCAGAGTGGGAAGATTAACGAGACGTTAAAACGAAGAGGCGAGTTACGAATAAATCAATATCGATAAGCGCGAGATGCATTATATACGTATTCGTAATGAGACCCGAGATTTATATCGACGAAGGACTCTCGTTTCGGCGTTATCTCTCACCTCGCTAATACATCGAATGATAAATCTGCCCGTGATTCTTATTGTGTCCCGAAAAACTAAAGGGTTTATAAACAACTGCAAATATATTTGTAGTTATATATATAGACACACACACACACACACACACACACACACACACACACACACAC
>NJRP01000088.1:353976-436378 GCA_003063835.1 Aphaenogaster floridana | reverse complement strand
ACACACACACACACACACACACACACACACACACACACACACACACACACACACACACACACACACACACACTATATATATATATATATATATATATATATATATAATATATATATATATATAAGTGTAGTAACAATAGTTCGTGAGTTCATACAATTGGAAGAGTATTTATTTTTTTTAATTTACATAAATTTTATCCAAAATAATTTTTCATATTATGTTATAAAATTTCGTCAATATAAAAATTAATAATAAAATCGAGCCATATGTGTTATGAATAAGGTTCGAATTTACTGGAATATACTATTACTGCTTCACGACCTATCTCATATTACATTTTGCGCGTAGCAGGTCTTAGGACCTTCAGTCTCGACACTTTTTCTTTTATTTCGTTCACAAAGTATAAACGTTTATATTGTCGTATTAATGCGCGATAATTTCGTTAATTTTATATAATTACAATTCTTTGATGAACATCTCTTATTATCGATACATATAGATATATAATTTATGTTTGTTCTTGTTTTTATTTATATCTCTCACTAACGAAATGAAGCGGAAACGATAAATACGGATTGTGAAAGAAAGAGAGCTCATCACGAGAGAACCTACACACAGAAAAGGAGAAGCGCTTGTTCGCATTTTTACCGCTTTCGCTCCTTTAATGGCCTCGGTGTTCCTTGCAATTTGTTCGTATTACTCGATCCCTCGGTTTCTTCGCGCTGCGCTTCTTTACTCACGTTTCCATTTTTATTTTTGCCGATCTTTCTAGCGCATGTGCGCAATCTGCCAGATCAGAATAGGCGACTCAAAGACGGGAGGGAAACTTTTAAATAATTTTCTAAACAATTTAAACCAAAGTATATATTTTAACTTTTTCTAGTTATGCACTTTACCGGAATTTTTATCAGTAATGTAAAACACATTTTATGGTTATTGATAACGATAATGAAATCTTAACGATCATTGCTGAGATTTCTTGCGGCAGAAATGATGGGAGCAGATCGAAATCAAGCTGGTTCCCGCGAAATCAATGGGATTCTCCTAATCCGTCGCGACGACAAAAGGTATTCTCCCCGTCTGTGAACCCTTAATGCGTTAACGACAGGAAACGAGTCGACTACGCCAGCGGGCTTACCGCGCGTCCGCTTATGGAGGCGACCGGCAAATTGTCTAAGGAGGGGCTGAGTCCTAAAGAGTTCACGGCTACAAAGGAGCACGCAACGCTTGACGGTGGAACTTTTTACGGAGGCTTAGCCTACATAAATGCGACAATTCCCGACGTTTCAATGCTATTTCTTAATACGCATCCTCAAACATCTGTCAAGGAAGAAGGGCATTCTTTTCCTTTCGCGTCACATGTCATAATATAATGCTCGTACTAAATCAATATTTGCATCAATTTGATTCGATCGACTCTGAAACGTAAGTTAATCGAACCTTTGATAAGTTTAATGACGTTAGATAATCTTCGATCTTTTTTGCAAGTTTTCTTTTGCTTTTTTTGGAAAATCTCGGCAATGACCCGATCGATCTTGGGAATCTTGCAGAACGACCGAAGCACGCATTCACGGATAACATTTTAATCTAAAGCGAATATCTCTTACGACGACTAGGCGTTCGTTCTCTCCTCGCGGCCTCTCTGCGCCAAACTTGGAGCAGTTCGTTAAACCTTCCTTGCTGAAAGCTTACTCGTTAACCGAGTTATAGCAACGCGGCTCGCTCGTCCGAAAAGCCGTCTCTAGTCTGTCTCGAGCTCTAGTCTACCTGTCGCCACGGAAGTTATCCCATATACTTGCACCTTTTTCTTTTCTGTCTTTCTTTCTCGCTGTTGGTTAAAAAACTCGCCGGCGCTAGAAAAGTAACTAATTAATTAGTTTTCATGGGGCGCGTGACGTTATCGCGCGTTGCGCGTATCATCGTCGTTGTCGTCGTCGCCGACGTCGTTGGACGACGAAGAGGAGGAAAAGGTAGTGGAGGCATGAGGTGACGGCCGGTGGTGGCGATAGTGACGGTGGTGGTGACGCCGGTGACGGCGGGGAAGGTGCCGATGGTGGTGGTAGTGGAACACCAAAGAGGAGGAGGAAGAGGAGAATCTCTCTCTCTCTCTCTCTCTCTCTCTCTCTCTCTCGGAATACGCGCGCGGCGTTGCCATACCTCGCGCACGCACCAAATATTTGACGCTAACCATCGGTGAAACACACGCTCAAGCTCCCCTCCCGGGCTTACTAGCCGGCTCGAAAACATCGGCGCCTCCTGTTATTTGCATTCCCCTAACCAGCCACCGCGGTGTGTGTCATTCTCTCTCTCTCTCTCTCTCTCTCTCTCTTTCTACAACGCACTCCTCTCGTCTCCTTTGCTCCTCTTGCCGCCCTCTCGTTTGCACTCGATCTTCATACTGCTTACTCCTTTTCGTCTCTTTGATCCGCGTTCTCTTGCCGCACATTTAACATGAAACGTGACGCTCCAATTCCCAGTTTTGCCGATATATATTGGTCCTGTGTAATGGACATCGAATTTATTCTCGATAACACAACTGATGCGTCAAGGATTTGACTCGAAGAACTTGAATATAAAATCGTTTAAAGTCCGACGGAGTCGGAGACTAAAGAACGAGGATTGAAGAAGTCGAGAGAGTGGTGCAGCCTGGATATATTTTACGCGTACGAAAAACAGCGACGCGCGCGCGTCGTCGTTAAACGTCGAACGAAAATTTTATGAATTCCCACCCATAGTCTCGGAATTCCGACGCCGTAGGCCGCGGCGATGTTCCGACTTTCTTCGCCCGGCAACGAGCCTCCTCCGTTCGAGAGAGAAAAAGTGAGGAAAAAAAGACGAGAGAAAAGAGAGAAAAGAAAAGAAAAACGACCGGGACTCCGACTACGTAGCTGATGCACCTCAGGAATTCGTAGTTTGCGTTTTTCGGTACGATCCGCGTGCGCGCGCGTGTACCGTGGAGCCGCCGGTATAGTAATTTACGAGCGATCGTTCGTCGAATTCACCGATGATATTCTGCCTCGCGGGCCGGGCTCTTGACCAGTTGCAGCTCGCAGCTGCAATGTCGTATATCGCACCTCCGTCGATTTCGACACCTCCTGCGCCGTCGTTGATCTGCCACCGAAAGCATCGAATATTTCTACGTTAATTATGGCCCGGCCAAAAGGGGCAATCAGTGTCTCGATCGTCTCGTCGGAAAATTAAAAGTACCAGGAAGAAGCGCCGTGTATACTAACAGGATGCACGAATGCATATTTAACAACGTCCATTCTGCAGCATAACTGTCATTAACATCGATTCATAACCCGAATTTCATTGGATGAAATATTTTCTGCTCAGTTAGGTAATTCATTTAAATATTTTTTTTTCTCTGATCGATATTGCTGTATTTTTATGATGCGGACAAAAGAGAAACATCGCAATAAGATTGTTTCATATTTTAACGTACCAATCAGTAAATATTTTAATAACTGACGTATCGAACTATCATTAGAGCATCAAATAAGGCCCAACTAGGAATCTACTAAAAATCCACTGATTACTCTCGTTTATTTTCTTCCGTTATAAATTTTCCGTCATCATCAATGTATGTTTCGCATATTATTTATTTTGCGGCAAACTTACGACTTAATGGCTGTTTACGACTAATCTGCCGCGATGTAAATCGACTAGTGACTGAGTACGATGGATAATTTCTGAACGTCACGATAGATCGATTAATTATATGCACCTGCAATCCATGAGCTACTCTCGAATAGCCTTTTCTCACAAAAATCTCTAATTTCGGCAAAATATTGGCTAAGAAAGATTATTATGGCACGAACACAGACAGGTGTAGAGCGACAGGTGGAGTGCCTTTGGAAAATTAAATCTAGCCCCGTCGGTCACGCACTACAAATTGCCAAGTTAATTAAAATTAAAAGTTAATTAACCACGAGATTAGTTGTTCCTATAAACAAAACGAGCTTTTGAAACAGACGGTAGAACAAATTTAGTTAGGTCACCGTACGAGATATTAAGCCGAACTGTCCCTATTCCGCTATCCTATTTCATCTGAGCACTCGAAAAATGTTGATCACACTGGCAACTACGAGTTTTATAATTGCGATTTCTCCGCCATTTTACGGTTCACGTTGGAGTACCATCTGATACGTAACATCCTTCGCGTGAAATGCTTTATCCCTTCGTTTAAAAACATTCTTCCCTAAGAAGATCTAGTCGTCGTCGCCGCCGCTGCCGCCGCCGCCGCCTCCTCTTCGAGGCCGAGTACCGAGGAGCCGAAGATTGCCCACTTGACAGTCGTTGGACAGCACTCGGAATACGCGACACTTAGCGAACAAAAGACAGAGAAGGAAAAAGAAGAGATCGGGAAAGAGGGAGAAAGAAGGAGAATAGTGGAGATGACTATAAGAGAGGCACAGGGAAAGAAGAGAGAGAGCACGGTAGCTCGATGCATAGAGATAGGGAGGTTGCATAGAGCGCACAGAGTGTCGCGCATTTAGATAATGCGTACGTTCCCTCAGAGCTCTTCTCCTCCTCTGCCTCCTCCTCCTCCTTTTCCTCTCTCTCCCTCTTTTTCCCTTGTCTCTCTGTCCACCCATCGTATTCCTATCTCTTTTCGCACTTCACTGGTGTTCGTCCGTAAAAGCTTGAAGCATGCATCCTTTTATCCTCTTGTAACTTTGGTGCCTTCGCACTTTTCGTTATAACCGGCTATACGCGCTACGAAATCGTATGACGCCGTAATGCCACGCCATTAACAGGCCGTAATTGCGCGACGCCGAAACGCTACGGTTGAAACGCGCTCGCATTATATATTCGGCTTCTTTCGCGTCGAGAAAACGGTCTCTTCTCGATGCGTTCTTCGTGTTCCCGATACAATCTCAATAAAAATAACTGCTAATAGCTCGAGGATCATCAAATCTGACCAGCAACAATACGGCCACTGAAAAATTTAACGCGCGATTGTGTGTAATATTTCGGCTGTAGAGCTTTCCAATACTCGCGGAGTTTGCCACCGACTCGCTTCTTCTTTTACGTAGCTTCTGCCAATAGAGTCACGGTCACCTAGAGGTAGCCAAAGTTTAGTTACTCCTGTGTTGTCTTCAAAGTTGGCCGCCTTGTTACTCGAAGGAGCGACCTCGATGAACGGCACGATTTACGACGGGTAATTACCGACGGGTAGTAGTTCCTATATACAAGGGCCCGGCTTGTATATCAGTGCTGCAAAGCGAACGCGAGCGCTTCGAAACGCCTTCGGTAGTCAGCGGACGCAACATTATTACTTCTCTCCGCGGCCGGCCATTCGCTCAGAACGCTCAGAAGAATCACTCCCATTTGCTCACAGTTGCGATTTTATTGTTAGTCTTACGAAACCATCGATTAAGCGACAGCTTCAACTATGCACTTTTACATACTCTGCGTTCCGTACTGTTGATTATTTATCAATTCAAAGTATATAGGTTAACCGAAGTAGCTTGTATCTCTTCACTAGTCTATATAGATAACGTACTTATTAAATATCGTAATTATTTACGTCAAATATTGCACCAACTTGCCTTTGGTTTGTTCGTTTTATTCTCTCGCGATTTTTTTGTTCGATTTTTTGTGCATTTCTATCGCCATTTCTACTTCCGCTTAGGGCAACATCTAACGTCAGATAGATTAATCTGTGATCTTCCGAGTGCGGCTTATCTACCGTAGAATGCACAACGTGAAATTGAATTACAAGTATGAACAGTGCAATTACACGTATTTCCATTATCGTGCCGCCTGCCGAAGGGCGACATCAAACAATGCGAAAATCGAGTTTCTCTGGTGTGCGAACGCGTGCGCGAGAGGACGGCGCAACTTGAATGTCGACTATCCGCGAGTACGACGCCTTGAAACGTCTGGCTGCCGCGGCTGGCCGACTCGAGAAAATGGTCGTGGGCGTATTATTGTAGCTTCGGCTTCTGTTGATTCGTTAGGAGCGGCGACCGTCGCGCGCTCCATTCTCGGGGAGCGTATAGCCGTTCTGTAGGGGTAGACGATCTCAGACGCGCGATAACTTGTTGTCATCGGGTACCGAGGGCACATACTTTCACGTAATTGTATTTTGCTCGCCACACCCCGCTTCTCACAATCTTTCGCTTTCCGTGTTCGACCTTGACTGATAGTGATGTCTAGAATCCGGATCGCAATCAGCGCACTGTAGAGCCGTGGCACTTTCTGAGAATTCTTCCATATGCAAAGTCTCTGTTCTTTTATTCAGAGTCTAGGTGAAAATAATTATTAATTTGATTATTACAAGCTTCGACGTACAATCTTTTGCGAAATGTGTAGTTCGGTATTAATTTATTAATTGCTTTACAATGTGTAATATATGTATGTATGTTATCGCGTGATGCAAATATTTTATTAGATGTTTCCATAACAATCATGAAAAATTAAGTTTTCTCCAGCTTAACTAATCCATCTCTTTTGAAAGAGGAAAAAAATCTTGATATTACGCGGCTACCCTTATTAGCCGCGGATGTTCACCTCGCTGAACCACATCCGCTCGATTTCGCGGGACCCCCTTGTTCGCTGATCTTGTCTAGGCACCTGCCTTGCGATTTCTCATTGCATAACACGGAAATTGAAGTGGCTAAAAAGGAAGGGAGTGAGCGAGGAGAAGCTGAGAGGCTAGCGAAAGAAGAGAGTGACAAAGAGCTTATACTAGTCCCCCCCCCCTCTCTCTCTCTCTCTCTCTTACTCACTTACTCTCAAGGCGAGCGTAGATGTCTCCTTGTTTCCATGTAGGCACCGAGTCGACTCCGAGGACTATTATTTGGTCCGAGGGTCGAAGGATTCGCGTTACGAGCGAGAAAGAAGCGAGGAGGGGTCCCGTTAGCGAAGGGTCAAAACTCCTCCGCCCCTTTTCGGAGGATACCTCGACGTTCCTCCTACTTCTTCCCTCCGTGCCCACCACTGTCCTTGTCCGCGGAACGTGTGGAAGAGGGACCGAGCGAGGTCCGTACTTTCTCATCTTGTTCTCGAAGGCGAAGGCTGAAGGCCTCAAGGCAGGTATAATATAACCTCTTCCCATCGCCTCAATATCCCCCCCTCTCTCTATCTCTTTTCTTTTCTCATTGTAGAGTCCGTCCTTCCTTCTCACACTTTGGCGCGTCTCCCCTTCCTCTCGCCTCCTCTTCATCCCCGAATCTCCCCTCGGCTAGCCGAGAAGTTATTTATTACAGGTTTGGCGTTTATATTGGATTTACACAACTTAAATACCGAGCCCGACGCGCGTAGCATCAACATAAATATTGTATTTCCTGCGTCCACACACACGGGTTGCGCCCGGATCCGTACCGAGCCAGTTTCACGGCGCTCTTTCCCCGAATCCGCGATCGTAATCGGACCCCCATTCGTTTCCCAGGCCAGGTCCACTGGTCGCTAAAATGAACATACAATGTCTTTGATGCCTTGGGCTGATGCCTTCTTAAAATCAACTTCCGTCTTCTGAATACTACGAGAGTTACGCTTGTTTGATTACTAAGATCTATGCCATTAAGAAGTAAGATGAGGGTCAAAGTTGTCATAAATGCAAGGAAAATAATATTGTACTATCAGATTATAAAATTCATTTTTAAACGACACAGACATAACAACATATCTGAAGCAAAAACATTTATTTGACTTACGTAATATATTTGAAATACTTATAACGAAGTTTTTCTCATTCGAATATCGCGTGTTCCTTAAAGGGCGGCCGCCTCATAGTATATTCCGCAAGGCAACTCGCGTGGCTGCAAGCCGCGAGTCGGATCAGTTTTTGCGATAAGTGGTAACAACAACACCGCGTTAGGACTGTTGGGAGACGCAAGATGAAGAGGAGGAAGAAGAAGAGGAGAGAAAGGAGGAGGAGGAAAAGGAGGCGAAACTGCTTTCGTTGCCGCGGCAACTGCGCCGTGCGGCAATTGCTGCGTGCGCGTGCTTAGTAAAGCAGAGCCGCGTATCACAATCACTCGACTCCTTATCTAGCGACGGCGGCGTGTAGGTACTCATCCATCATCCCGTAGTGGAAAAGCGCGGTCCAAAAGCGCCCATTCGTTCGTGCCGCGTCGCTTGCACAAATATAGTGCTATTTTCGATCTACATGAGAAATTTTCGCGGTTAGCTAAAAATGCATATTTGATGACGTGCATAATAAAAGTAGAAATATATTTTTTTATATCACTGTACAAAAGTGAGGTACCGTGCCGCGCGCATTCTCTCAGTTAGACTCATTTTGTGCTGGCTCTGAAGTTAAGTTTGTCCTCGTAAAAATGTTATTGTAGACGCCATACATTTTTAATCTTGAACATTAAACATGTATGTATAATTAAATTAAAAGAAGCGAAGGCGCTTTTTTATATGTATACAGTAAGTTTGTCTGGTCAGCTGATCCATCAATGACGCTTCGCCATAGACGCTGCATCGACACGAGGCTCGCGCACGCGGACCGCCTTTTCTGCGTCCGTCTCTCCGCGCAGGACGAACCGCGTTGCGCCGCGCGTCGTGGTATTCTCCCAATTTTGCGCGCCCACGCCTCGTTTCGCCTCACCTCACTTCACTTCACCTCCCTTCGTCTCGTCTCGTCGGCTGCTCGCCTCTCTCTCTCGGCGGCGCAGCGAGGCGTCTCGTGATTACGCGAAGCACCGCAGCGCCGACGAAGCTCTAGCACGACCCACTTGAATCCAACGAGAATCCGATCGTCGTACGTGCAAAGAACCGCACATTACGTTCTCGTCAGGTCGATTTTATACATTCCGACGCAAAATGATCTCTCGCGCGATATAAAATAAATATGATACGATACCAATTAATGTGTCTAATATCAACAATGAAAAATAGGATGTAAGATGTATGTATGACGAATCGATGCGTTTCGTTCACTTTATCGCCGACTAACGAGCTCGAATAAATTTCGAATTTATTTATCGAGCCGAATAACGTGGTTTCGTGTTCCAACAAACTGTTACGAAGTCGAAACGCATACGTAGCCGCGCTTGTATATATAACCCGAACCGTGACTGTTTAAGATGATGCAGACGATGCAACTATTTGGCAATTACTCAATGCATTACAAGCGCTTCTTGTTTCAGCACGTGCAACATGCATTTGCATTTGCCGATTATTTAGCAAACTGGCATTACATCGGTAACAGTAACACGGTTATTTGTTCCCTTAAAACGCAGGATGCGTGTTCGAAAATCGAGTGATGCGATTTCCGTGCACGAGTATCCTCTAACGTCCATTGCAATCGGATTTTACGCGAAGTGACCGGCAGCTTCGACGGGGAGAGATGGAAGTGGCGCATCTATCCGCCTGACTGAGCGAATTGAATTAGGCGCGCGCTCGCGCCGCGAATCGGGAGAAAGAGAGAGAAAGAGAAGCGGCGGTGGACGCGGATCCGCGAAGCGCATAACGGGTTGCACACGTCTGCATAATACGTCCCTGCGCCTGCCGTGCAAAGCCTCAGAGAGCGAACACAGCCAGCGATGATGCCGCGCGCACCCGACGCGGCAACATTGTAACCGAGAGAGGAGTACGCGAGAGATAGGGTGACGCGGAGGTCGACGGAGGAGAGGAGAGGAATGGGAGAAAAGGAGAGACGGCGCCGAAGAGGAGAATAACGTACAGAGAAATATGGTTAGAGAGACCGTTCGAGGAGGATGGTCAGGACCGAGAGAAAGAGAGAGAGAGAGAGAGAGAGAGAGAGAGAGAGAGAAGGATAACGACCGAGAAAGAGGCGGAAGGAAAGAGAGGGGAATTGTGCATCTGCACACATGTATGTATGCGTCGTATGTCCGTACATGGCTGTGTGAGTACAGTGGGTGTCGCCTCTGTTGCCGCCGACGTCGCTGCCGTTCCTCGTTACCGACGCGGTTGCTTGGACGCCCTCCACCAGCCCTCACGACATGATCTATCAGCCTTGTCTACTACTATACGCTATCTCCCTTCTTGCCGTGACGTTCCCTCTTTGTCTGCTGCCTCGTCTCCTCGATCCTCGATCGACGATGCGCGCTTCGCATCTTCGTCCGGCCGCCCTACGCACGCTGCGCTTCGTTCAGGGACGACCAAGTGTGTATGGTGCGTGTGCGACTATACACCGTGCTGGCCGATTCGACGCGAGGGGAATGGATCTCGCGAGAGAAGATTAATGAGGAGTCACGTTAGTCTCGCTGAATTATTTCACGAGATTCGCGTATCCATTTATGAGAGCCGCTCCCGGAGATTTTTGTCCCTCGGAATAGGACGTACATTCATTATACTCCGAGAGAGGATAAGAATTGAGGTAGAGAATAAAAAAAGAAGATTTTGCTCCTCGACATCAGTCACTTTCACCGCACCCTTGAACGAATCGAATTGTATATTCGACAAAATACTTGACAAAAATCCTCATTTTCTCAAATCCTCTTTATTAAGTATTAAATTTGAAATTGATGATATATATATATAATTTCAACGAAGTCGTGATTCTAATATTATATCGATAATATCAGAATCATCAGAAAGGCTTTTTATGTTTGTTTGCGATTAACGTGACGTACTTTTTTTTATCTGCACTATCGAAAATCAAACTCGATAGAAATTGTATCGACTTATATCTTCATCTACAAGATTTCCATTATCGCACAGACACAGTAGAGGGAAAAACGATTGCGTACGATCATCCGCGAGAAACTATCGCGCTCCATCTACTATTCTACTCTCGATGAGTCGTCCTATAAACAGAAAGCACGTTCTCGAATTTTCACTTGATTCATTTGAACAAGCGATGGGTTTATAGAAACCCAAGCACAGTCCTGCGTCGTTCCTCCCCCGCTTCTCTTCCCCGACCTTCCGTCCTTCTCAGTCTCTCTCGCCTTCTTCTCCTTCCTCCGCCTCCCCCCACTACCGTCTCCTTCGTCCCTACATCGAGAGAGCCGGTCCCCACCGGACGTGCTAGTCAGTGGTTCTCACTTCGGGAACGCGACGTCACTCTTCTCTCGAATGAAGAGCATCGCCGTCGTCGCGTGGCACCGTAGCGGAGAGATCTCGAGACCACGAGGCTACTCGTGTCACGTGCCAGCACGAACTCGTTAACAGCCCTAACGATCGGGATTCCACGTGGCCGCCGTCGCCGCTGCCGCTGCCGCCGCCGACGCCGTCGTGGTCTTTGCCGATAATTGGCAACGGGTCGTCGAGCCAAATTGCCGCTTTTTTGATATTATATAGGCGCGCCCTTTTCGCGACGTACCGTATCGAGAGGGCGGATTATCGATGCGCAACATGTAAGAAAAAAAATTGCTGGTCTATCGCCGGTCGGTCCGATGACGATCGATCGATCATTGCCGAATGCATCGCGACCGAGGATCGACGGCAGTTTCAAGGACCTGTTCTGCTAACGTCACGTTCTTTGCGGAATCGACATATTACAGGAATAATGAAATATTTGAGACAGCGCGCGGTCGTCCTCGACTCGCAACTGCGAGAATCATCTTTGAGAGTGTTTAACTTTGCTTTATTAATACTGCGCTTGAATATTTAACAAATATATATTTAAATATTATTTTTTATAATTTGTGAATTTTCTTGTAGATACGTAATTTATTTCGCACGTGATACATATCCTGAAATTCTATTCTCGCGATATTTCTTAACTTGTCTCCTTGGCAAAATTCTTACTGCATCTCTCGCATATATCGTACATTCCTAGATGCGGCACGTGAGCTCGCTCGGGAAGCGCACGTGCTTATCGCTTACGGATCTGACATGAGCGCCGGACGTACCGTGGAACGCGTTATTATCGTATCATTTATGTGGCTCGCCGCCGCCCACGCGATTTTAGACGTATCGATTACCCAGGCACAAGAAAAGATATCGCGCTTTAAATCTCAGAACGATACCGATAACGCCATATTATGAGATCGCTGCCGCCACTGTCGCTGCCGTATTGGACATGCCGCGTGAACGCGAATATTACATATGCAAGACGCATAAATCTTTCAGCGAAGTAACAGCGGCAATGCAACTTACGTACCTAAAGCCGACTGCACCAAGAAAATTCCTTGCGTGTTTCCCAGCGAGCCGTTATATACCAGCAGTTTACAAACTCGTATAAAGACCGTAATATTCGGTATAGAATGAATCAAAGATGTCGATATATTTTGATACATGTATTTATTCATTCTGAAAATTATATTAGGAAGTAGAGAGAGAGAGAGTGCCACACAGAGTCCCAGTCTGAATTAAGCTTAACGGTTGGTGCGGCGTCGTAGAGCGGAGAGAAATCTATGCGCAGGCCTGTGTTAATTCTTAATGCTTAATCAGTGCATCTTATCGCGTGCCCTCGCTCTCTCAGTCTGGCCGCTCACCACTCTGTCTTTCTCTTTCTCTCTCCCTCCATCATCGTGAGCTGGCAGGCATGCCTTGTAAATAGAGGAAACGCGTTTGCCGCCTATCTGGCATCAAAGAGGCCGACGCCGCGATGGTTTTATATACTTAATTTATGAACAATATACATTCGCGTGGTCCCACCTAGATTCTGGCACCTATCTCATCTCTCTCTTTCTCTCTTTTTCGCCGGCTACCGCAGTTTTTCTCTCCGCGTCTCATTCTCTCCTTTGTCAAACACCTTTAAACGGGAGAAATCCACGATAAGCGGTTCCACGTTACCCTTATCAACCGTTGCACCGGTCGACGCTCTGCCACGAGAGCAATTATCTTCCCCGTCTCTCGCTTTCGCGCATTTCTCTTTACGCGTGTTCCCAATTTGATTGCCGTGCTCCGTAATTATGGAGCTTCTGCCGCGCTTTAGTCGCTTTCGCTGTCGTTATTGCGTTAGTTCATGTTGCGCTCTATATATATCGGCCGCAAACGGGCGCAGAAAGCGCCGGCTACGACATACTTATTGGACGCCCAAGTGCCGCGTACGTGTCTCCTTTGTGACGATAACTCAGTTTTCATCGAATATTGGCGCGTTAACGGATTTTCGGTTTCCGTAGTTGTATAACGGACCACGGTGTTGTTCGATAAAATTAGAAGGAAGCAGTCGATTTTCTGATATGGGGAGAAACAATAATATCCTTAAATCATTCACATCGAGAAATAACAGTGGTCATTGTAATAAAAGCATCACGCTACCTACATTAATACCTCGGATATATTATACGCCGGCGTAATACAGAGGAATTCTCGTTCAGTTGGAAATCTTATTCATCAAATGAATTAATTACTCGCCGGCATCTCCCGTTGGAACAAAAATCAACCGGAAATTAAACTTCCTGCGTGGATCAATTCCGACTGTAAATTAAGGATATACGCACTTATATTTCTAAGGATAATTGCCGCCCTGTATGAATCGCGAGGCGAGGCGGAAAAGTATTCGCGCTCTTTCGCGCTAGCTGCGTGCGACGTGATTTTTTGTCGCCAGCTGCGCGCGATGTAACGAAGGGCAATCGCGTTAAATCGTTACGCCGGCCGCGCGTTTCCGCGAAAGGACGTCGGCGCTGATTAACGATTCGATCAGCGACACCATTTGGCGCGCGCGTGTTCGCTCGTCGCTTCACCGAAATGTCCATGAATTTTTATCTGCAGCGTCGGCGGATGCGAACGCGGATGCTGCTCTCGTCTCCTCTGGATTCATGCTCGAATCACGGTGAAATCAATTTCGCGGCGTTAATTAGCATCGGTCGATATAACGCGCTCCGCTGCATCGGGTTTAATAGCTGATCGCATAATTTTTCGAGTGCCGATAAACGGATTCCTACGGTAGCGAACCGCCTCGTTATAAAAATCCCCAGCGTGCCAATATCACGCTATCCTACGCCGTTGGCTTTTATCGAGGCTAACTGGTGTTTTGGCGCGTTTTATTATATCGTGTAATGAATTCTTGCGTCTCCTCTCTCTCGTCACGTTGTGCCTCACGTTTCGAAGGGACGTCCCAGCGTTAACTCGTGAAAGCAGGGGGAAGGAGAGGAGGAGGAGTAAGCGGCACCCCCTGTAATGACCGCGATAAAATATGACGCGTCTCGCGCACTCCAAACTGGTTCGGCAAATTTTACATGTACGACATTAATAAGTACTTTTTGCGAATTTCATCTACAAATTCTGTGACTGATCTGATAATCGATTTTTTTCTTATTACACACAATTTTCTTTTACATACACAATTTTGTAATAAAAAAATTATAAGATGTATGATATAATATAAGATATACAAAAACAGAGTATATCTTTATTTTACACATGGTTTAACTTGATTTGTTTAGTTCTAGCCAGAAGGTAACGAAAATAGCACAAGTTCGGAAAAAAGATATACGCACGATTGACCATATTTTCCAGTAGTAAATGAATTCTCAGACACCTGGATCCCTACGATAGCGACATAACCACCCTCCTTGCTAGATAAACTATATTAACAAAATTAAACTATATTATCAAGAGAAATCTTACAAACTATATTGATAAATCTTATCGGAAGCTATCGAAATAATAACTCGGTACGATGTTTTTCGCAGAAACATATGATTTAGTATTCTGCTACAAAGTATACTCCGCATGTTCCGTGCGCAACATTGCATCATTCCTGCGATTATCTGATTTCCCATGATTAATCTTCGCTTTTTCTCGTTTTCTGTTTCAGGTAAGTCCAACCATCTTCAGCAATGCTAATCTCGACAACCCGCATAAAACTTTTCTAAAATCTTCCCCCAGGTACAGTATAGATTCCGATCAGAGTCCCAAATAGGTATATCGCAATACTATACCAATGGGGAAATATGGGTTCTTTGTTTCGAAACAAAATGAAACGATGCGGAAATTTACGCTTCTTTCTGAACGGGTAAAAAAATCGGTATACTTTTATGAAATCGGATAGAGAAACCTATTTTTATATTAACTATTGAAATCGATAGACAACGAAAATATGCCTACACTATATATATATTTAAAGGGATGAAAGTAAATTAATCGATTTAATCGTTTACATATTTCAACAAAATTTGAAAAATAAATTACAAACCAGTTATTTTGACTGCTTTGGCAGTTCTAGTGTGAAAGAGATTTTTGGAATCTCACTAATTTGTCAGATAGTAGGATATAGAAACTTTTTCTTTTTTCTCTCCCCCCCCCCCCCACTTTCACTTTCACCGAGCGTTGACCCCCCCCCCACCCCCACCGTATTAAGAGGTATTAAAAGTATTAACCACGCGAAGCTGCTCGGTGGTAATGCGGTCGGGGGCTTTGTCCAAGAGTCGATGGACTCTTACTTAGCCCTGGCATCGGTTCGTCGGATCATAATAGAACGAGAGGCCACTAGAACTGGCGAAACACACGCGCTCCCGATGGGAAGGGTGCATTAGTCTAATCTAACGATCCTCGTGGGCTGTGAGAAGTATCGCATCCGACCCTACAAAATCAATCGGCATCGCCTAAACCGACGCGTAACGTCCGGCCATGTGGGTGGTCGAGTGCCGAGCGCGGTTTTCTCCATCGGCCTGCGTGTAAGAGCCTCTAAGTGCAATCTCTGCTGTAGTTACGAGCTTCTACTCACTTCGCAGTGCATTCCAGCGCTGGTCCGCGCCGCACTCGCTATTTTATAGCCGAGCATCATCGATGCTTTTCGCGAGATCAAAAAAATGAAATCGTTCCCGTTCCGAATTTCGGAGATTTTCTCGAATATTTTACGCGGTTAACATTTCAAGTATCTGTTTATTTGATACTTGCCATTATTCGTATAAGTTTGTCCCACCATTTTACTTATTCAATCCGTTTACTCGCACGATTCCCACCCGCATTCATCGTTTCCGCTCATTCATCGTCCGCACGGATTTTCACGTGGTACCGTGAGCATTAGCGGGGACTGTCCGTCCTAATCTGACTAAATCATTCTCCCCCCGTATCCAACCGACTGTGAGAAGTATCATGTTCACCCCAATAGTCGTTTAAACGGGCACAATAGGACTGCGATTCGTCGACGGCTGATGGGGGGCGCTTTCCTAAGCCACAAGCAGAAATAATAACTCGTGTAATACTCGGCTGCGCGCCGCACGGCCCACCCTATGTATTAAATAAATATAACGTCCGCGTAATATAGCCGTTATAGAGGAGAGAGGCTTGTCGGGCGCGGTCGACCCCGTTTGCACCCCATCAATTGCATGCGGTTGTCTATCGCGCTCCCTCCCACCTCCCGCTTATGTTCTAGCCGCAATATAAACCACTATTGCACGCGCACGGGGGTGAATCGTCACGCAGCTACCATACCTGTGTCTCGTTTAACGCCGAAATAGTGCGGGGCAAATAGTCACGTGCGCCTGCTTCAAATGCGCATTGTTCCACCTGTTATACGCTGTGTAGAGTATTGTTTCTTCAAATATTGCACGGTCCGTTCTTACGACAATCGCGGCACGTCGATGAATACCGCTACAAGGCAGCTATCCTTAAGAAGACTCAAAAACGAAAACTATAGAATAATCGAAACTTTCTATCTTTTTTTAATTTTGTTTACGACAACATTTCATTAATAACAATTTAGACATTATATTCCTTTTTTTTAAAAAAATGCTAAAATCTCTTGCTTATAAAAATATAAGGTGCTCTTTAAATCACAAAATATAAATTTGATATCTTAATATATACGTATCGAAAGAGCTTGATCGATCCCTTTGCCTCGGCTATCTTCCCTTATTTGTCGAAAGATGGATGCGTAGATAAGATGATACGGAGAGAAGACCCCTTGTAGACAACTTCCGCTTTTCGTGTTTACACAGGGCTATCACGAATTACGCGTTGGCGGGATACTCGCACCCTAAATCATTGACTTCCACTTGATTCCGACCGGGTCAAAGAGAAAGAGAAAGAGGGAAAGAGTAGGAGTAGTCACGCCGGAGTTAGGGCGGAAATCGTTGTGTGTCAATGTTGGCCCATTCGTCGGCAGTTACACATTGCGATTATCCGCGACGATCCATGATCTATGATCCGTGAATGGGCGCCCCGATAAATAGAATCGGGGTGTCCGACCGACTCGTTTCGCCAAGCGGCTAGCCCCCTTCTCTGTCGAATATGAATATAATATTGCACCCCGCCACTTACGAAATGATTTATCAATTGAGCGCCGCCGACCCCGGGGTACTGGTGTTGAAATATTATAACATCATTCCCCACGGCTCACCCTAATATTATCCCCCCTAGCTGGTCGCCATTAACATAACAATGTCGACCTAATTGCGGCCTAATCGGCGCCACAGGGCAAAACCCGGGCAGGCGGTGTAGTCGGATCTTCTCGTCTCGCTCTATCTCTTCTTTTTTTATTTGTTTCTTTATTCTCTCCCTCGATCTTATCTCGTACAAAGATTATCCGATTGGACGAATAATTCTGGTGGGGCTTGATTGTGAGGTGATATAATTATTGGTGCGAAAATCCCATTTGGCGTAGCGATATTCGAAATTTTTAATTTAAATTTATAATTTCACATTTTTACGACACAACTGCTGCTCTCCCTCCATTCCTTCTCTCCCTCTCTTTCTCTGCTACAGCGTCAAATTTATATAAATAAATGCATGTTTTCTTAGTGAAATATTTGACGTACGAGATACAAGATCGCAAACAATGAAAAGACATGAAAAAATTTCAATAATCAGTTTCCTTTGAACGAACTTCACATACATATATGTACGTATTTGACAGATTCAGATCGTTGCAATAAAGTATGCGAAAGTTTATCGTCGCTTTTGCATCTTTGCAATGCTTCTTATCTCAAACCACGAGGAAGGATTCTTGTACACCAAAGTCTTCTCGAATTCGAAATAACGCAAAGAACACCAGCACGAGTTTGCGGTTACATCTAGAGACGGTAAAGCCGCGTTGCAAATTTTTTCAACGGTCGTTCTCTCTCTTTCCTTTACATCCATCTTCATTTGTTTCTCTTTCCGAGAAACCGCTTACCGCAATTCCTGATGATATCGCCGCGTATCTACTTTTTACACTCAATCGCAATTCCTCGCTATTTTTCTCGTCCAGATGACACGTAATGGTATCATAGCACTATCTTTTACTATAAAAATTTCCGATCTTTTTTTATAACTTCTTTTATAATAAAATTATTTCTTTGAGATAAATTGTGAGGAAGAAGAAAAAAAGGTGTGTGAAGGTGTCGACTTGTCCTTGAAAAGGCTTTCTTGATTGGATTGAAAATTATTCTTAACTTCATGATAGTAGATTTGTAATTCAAAACCGCATTGTACCGCACTGCGCTGTAAACGTCTCCGTCCGCACGTGAACGCGCGCACGTGTGCACGCATGTCCCATAAAACACTGACACCACGCCATTTCATTATCGCATTATTATTTTTTCCTTTATTAACAGTGCGCACCAAACAACGCCGTGCTGTATTCTATTCTAATCTATTCTCGTGGTTCAAAATTGCACCGTTCATAGCTTTTGACGATGATTTTCGTTTAGAAACCAGTTGCTGCGTTTTCTACAACCTGTCTTCAAATTCTCAATAATTGTAGTTTACTAGTTTTATCAATAGCGAGGTACAAACAATCGATATAAACAGTGAGATTGTTTGCTAAAATCGTATCTTTCCTTTTTCCTTTATTTGAAAACGTATCTCGTGATTCGACATTCCGCGCAATCTCCGGCAGCGAGTAACAAAGCGTCGCTGCGCTTTTAGCATGATGAGAAACGTAGTTCGCGCGCGCGGCGCATAGACCAGATTCCCTTAGAAGGTACGTCTCCTTCGAACGATTTATCATTTCCCTACGGGTCTACTGGGGATATCAGTGCGCAGTAACAGCAGCAGCAGCTACACGCGCATGACGTTTCCACGTTGGGCGATGTTTACGACGACGACCAACCGGTCGTCCGATCCTAGAGATACGAAGAGAGACAGAAAGAGGAGAACGATCGAGGAGGTGGCTGCCAGGAGCACATTCGCATGATGTGTTCCTGAGTAACGTATGCAGATAATGGATGTGGGGGGATACAGTCGGACATATAAAGACCCCACGCAGGAGATATGACGGAACGGAGGCCATCTCTTCGCGCTCTTTTTCTCTTTCTCTCTTTCCGCTTCTATTCCGCTTCCCCGACGCATCGTCCTACACGTTCCCGCTCCTCGTCGTCCTAACATGCACGCGCGCACGGAAGCACGTTTCTTCCCGCTCGCGTTCTCGTGTTTATATATAGGAAGCAGAAGATCAAAGAGCGAACCTTCGCTTAGCTTAGCATCAACACCGCTCCGCTTGGGGAACCAGCCCATCGTCACCGAGATAGGTTGAGCGAATGATGATGGTGATGGTGATGGTGACGGTGAGGGTGACGGTGGCAGTGGCCGATGGAACTGTATTTCGCGGCGGCGGCGGGTGGAAAGGGAGAGCGTTACCGATATAAATATTATGCTCGGTGAGTGAGAGACTAAGAGAGGGAGAGAGAGAGAGAGAGAGAGAGAGAGGAAGGAGCAAATGGGCGGCGGAACGATTGATCTAACGAGTCGTGCGCATCCGTCATAGAGATCTTGGAATTGAAACGAACGTCGCATTCTACTACGTGGAAATCACGTAGCACGGTAGGCACGAGGTTTCTAATCTTCTACCGCAAACACGCACTGGTTTCTACTGAAAATCGCATCAGATGCTCGTTTCGTCGTCGAAAGGATATTGAAAACGAGGTGATCTCGCGTGAGTTTGCGGTCTTACATCGTTATATATCCAGAGAAGTACTCGAGAAGTGGGAAGTTCGTGTCGGTACGTGTGGTGCAATGAACGCTGTCGAAAGGTGAATCGACAGCCTGTTGCATTTTCTTCGTGTTATTTCAGAATTAGAAATGCCAAAAACGTGTCGTATCTTGACGTCTCTCTGTCATGATTTCTCAGATCGAACGCCTATTTCATCGTGCCCTCAATTAGTGTCGTCTATCTGTAATAACGTTGCTGAAGCTCCTCAAATCTGGAACAGCCTATGAACAGTCACAAGCTACGAGATTAATTTAATTTATTAGCAAGAGTGACTTGCGCTGCATTGTTAACGGGAATATTGTGCACGATATTAATTGCTGAGAATGATGTAAATATAAACCATAAAGAACTGCTATCGATGTAAAAATGAAAAACATAGCGCGTTAGAAATATTTAATCATCCATGATGATCTTCCGCTTTTTTATCGGGTTTCGTCGGATCGAGGATGCAGCGTTAATGAAATATAACGAGCTAAAGAGGAGGAGAGGAGGGGAGGAACCAAAGAGAGAAAACGAGAGGCGCGAAACGATAGTTACGGGCCCGCTAGACGAAACTGCAACGGAACGTAATCGCGTTAATCTTTGAAAATAGAAACACCTCGCGCGTTCTCGGCTGAATAACCGGCCCAACGACATTACAGCGATCGCGCCTGTGATCAGAGGCGCGCCAGTATCGCCGGGGCAATTAATGTAATCACGCTGAAAAATAACTCGATATCGAATTTGACGCGGCACAAAGAGAGCGAGAGAGGGGCGCGGTAACGGCGGCGGCGGCCGACAGAGGAGAGGTGTGCGCGAACCACGAAATACGAAAAGTTCCATTGTGTTGATCGCATCGCGGCGGCGGCGATGGAGCAGTAATTCGATATCGTTTAAACAATAGCGGTCAAATTTCGCGTTATACATTGTGCGTTATACATCGCGCGGTTATTACTTTGTTTTATTTCTTTTTATTCTATTCTAATTCCGCGCGGCAGCGTGCTCGCTTACGTCGACAATGATGATAGAACGGGAGATTAGTACCAGCTCTTTGTTAATGTTGTCGAATACCAATCTAGTCGTATACCAATCGCGTTAGCGCGGTTTCGGATTTTTGTAATAAAATTATTTTTATTATAAATTGTGTCGTTACAACGAAGTTAATAAGTAAAAATGATATTTTCATAATTTAAAATTAAATACATCGACTTTATTATTCAAATTAAAATTAATATGCGATATTACGAAATCAATGATGGTTTAAAAGGGAGAATTGTGTAAACCTCTACGCTACTAGCATTCGTAGATCGTGTTAAATTCTGGATCGAGGACGGCTACCGCTATCCTTAGCGGATCATTCGTTCACGAGCCCCTATACATATACATATATGTACATATAGCGGGATCGCAACGACGTGCTAATTACACGATGTTTCGCGTAACGAGATGCGGGTCCCGAGGGGGTAGCCCTTTTCGAATTGGATACCCAGATAGGCCGGGTCGGAAAGAGGAAGGCCAGTCGGACGGACAGCAAATTCCTGGTAGTCTCCCTTTTTCACCGACCACTTAAACGATATCCTCTCTAATTCTCAACGTGTGTTTTCTCCCTCGTCGTCCTTCCGCAGCCAAAAATTTCGCGTTTCGAACCGGCAAAATCATAGGCCTGTGTTCTCGTGGCCCCGAGTTGCATCGACCAACAGGTCAACTTTCCTCGGGTCGGGCCCACGTCTCTCCTCGTAGTCGTATAATTTATAGCGGAAGACAGGTTTTATTTTTTTTCTCTTTCTATTCCCTGTTATCTCGCGCTACAAAACGCACAATTAATGCCCATCTGCGTCATGATTTCTTCTGGAACCTGCTGGAACTGTGCTGAAGATATGTCGGTTTGATATAAATCTTTCTGTTGCTGAAAATTTATTTATTAATTTACGTTTATAATATGTCTAGGAATAAAACATGTCTAGGAATCATTGCAGATGATTTACATTAAGAAAATCTTTAAATATATAATATATTGTGCTTTACAAGGCCACCTAATAAAAAAAATTTTACCAGTACTTGAAATCTTTGGGCTTAATACAAATTAGATGGAATTTGCATAGACGTATCGATTAATAGGTCTTGCATCGCGCCGCGTCCGATCAGCATATGCTCGAGGCTGTTGCACTCCTCGTATGCCCTGGACTCGTTTATACGGCCCTGGGCGCCCTCTTAGAACCGACAAACAACCTGCTGCGACGGGTGCTACCGCTGGTGATGGAGGCCACGTATTACCCTCTATTAATATCATAATATAAACATAACTCGCATGTGCGAGTCGGCGAGCTAATAACGAGCGGGAGTGAGAGACAGAGCGAGGCAGGAATGCGAGTGGAGAGCGAGGAAGACGTAACGAGATGGCAGCGGGGGAGAAAGAAGAGATGCGTTATTCCACCGCAGGGTCTGTTCAGGGCCAGTAGGTTTTCTGGGGTCGCTTCGGTTTCGATACGGGGGAGGAAGGGGAATTCAAATGGGAGGGAAGCAAGTGGCGCGTGATGAGCAGGGTGTGTTACACGGACATTATGCGAGATCCTGCCCTTCTCACAACCCCGATCCTGCGCGTACCCTCTATTCCCGCCGCTGTCACAGTAGGTTTTATATAACGACGAGAGAGAGAGAGAGAGAGTCCGGAGAGGGTTACAACTATATCGGGTAATCGTTCCAACCCCTGCGCATACGAGCGTATACGCACGAATCGTTCGTCTGACGTGTCGGTCGTCGACTTCCTGCTTCCGAGATGTTTTGAAAATTTTTCACCGAAGCGATAAATCTGTTCGAAATGCAGCTACTTGGTTCCCTTAGTCAATAATGATGATATGAACATGTGTGTCTAATTGCTATATCTTTTCCGTGTATTAGGAGCTCTGAGAATTTATAAACTTTGTAAACCAGAATCGGAGTCGGGTTCTTAAAAGTCGGCGGAACGAAGCGCGCCGAGAGGACGTATCGCTAGCTTTCGGGTCGAGACGTATCATTACTGAATTAGCTACTATTACAGGCTCGAAGTGGTAGTTAGCTCGATAATATTAATGTCAGCATCAGCACGTAGGGTCACATTTAGCAAGAGCATATTAGCGTACGATAATTATCGTCGTTAGCGTAATTTTATATCGAAGACGACCTGGCGCGAGATGGTGCATCCCACTCTGAAATCCCTGTCGATAATTTTTGTTCTGCAGAACGAAATTGCAATTTTCGTTCATTACCTTCATGACGAGTACATTAACGATCGTTAAGGAAACGCTGCTATATAATAGTTTGTTCCGCATGAAAGCGGATTCCGAGACGAAGACTGGCAATTTTAATGTCACGCGACGAGAAGCAAGGAGTACGCGTTTTACAAAGGCGATAAATGATTTTTATTCGAAAAAATAAAATATGAAGTAGAGGCAAATACGCGTGTTGTAAATGTAAGTAATACGGTTGCAAAATCCTTCGTTCTTTGGCCGAGGCGAGTATTAATAATTGTAATTGCGAGGCGCATCGAGCATCTTCATGGTGTGTTGCCATTCTCTTCCGCTTTTTATTCATTGCTTTCATCCGCGAGTATATGCGAGATACCCTTCCGGCAGGAAAATCCGCGAACCGAAGTGTAGTCATTCTCGTCTCTCTCTCATTCTCGTCGTGCTGCAACGCTGCAACGCTTCAACCGCGCCCCGCAATTTAGCACGTGCGTGCCGCGATGCACGTGCGCACGCGTGTCTGCATCTCTGTGCGCTGTTCTCGCCGCCACTTGCGCGCGCGTAAGCATCGCGCCGTGTACAGACCGATTCGAAATTACACAACCTTGCAACACGTGCACAATATGATATTCATGTGTGTCACCGTATATGTAACGCGCTGTGATTCCATTTGGTGTGATCGTTGCCTTCTATCTACTAAATTCCATCTCAAGAGATATGATATAATATTACATATTTTTCATTTCTTTTTTAAAGCGATACAGTTTAAAATTCATGTGCTACTTTTGCATGATAATAATATATAAATTAGTGAAAATTTTAATTATGTGTGAACATGTGTTGATCGTACTATTGTTCTATAAAGAAAATGTATTTTTGCACACTTTAATTTGTCATCGTTCCGCAAGCAAAACAAACGGAACAATTTTTTCATGGTCTCTGGAACGTGTATTATACTATTTTCGACAAGCATGTCACCCGTTATATGAGCTCGCGCGCGATGGTACACTCGACTGTAGCACGCACTCCACGCACGCAGAGGGGTTGAGGGGTTGCATACGTTGCGGTATGGATTAGTTAGGCGGACGCAATAATTTCACCGGTACGGCCACGGGCGATGTTTCCTCTTCCTCTCTCTATTTCACACCGCTCTCTCTCGGTTTTTCTTGTGATAGTTTTAAATACGATTTTTTTCTCGACGATAATTAAAATATTGTAAAATGTGATAAAATTTGTTTTTAATATACCACGCTTGCTAGAGTTAATTCTCTTAATTTGTCATTTTTATTTCTGTTTGTTATGATTATATATACATAATTATATTGGTCGAGAACTCCAGAGTGCCTAATAAGCGTACCTTAATCTGTCTTATATATTATTCAGATAACAGATGCGAATATCTAATATCCATGAAAATATCGATACGTAACAGCTACGACGATTTCACGCACTTCCGGCGCGCGAGCTCGGTCGGTTTGGCTAATTATCGCCGGGGGTGCGTCCGTAATTGTCTATGGATGAACGCTCAAGGACAGCGGCCACTACTCTCGCATTAAGGGGGCCATAATTAGACGAAATTTCTCAGAATCCGAGCGAACGCGATTTTATGACGAACGCTCTAACGAGCATCGGGATTTTACGGAGATGGTGCGGGAGACACGGCTTTCAGAGCTGCACGATAAAATTACCACCCGTTGGATATAAATTTCACGAGATAACACGCAACGACAAGCGTGTATCCATAAGCGCCGTTATACAAACAGCCGACACTCTTATCGCGTGTTTGGTGTTAAATTTCTCTCTTTCCTCTTCTTCCAGTTTAAGAACATTACTAGATGCCCAAGCATTGCCTCGCTAGCCAAAAATAAAAGTTCTTGGTTAGATTCTGGTCCCGTGGCAGCTGCGAGTGTTCAGTTTAGACTTCCGCTCGATAATCTTTATTCGCCTGGTCGAAGTGCGCGAGAATGGACGAATAACCGCTTTATTCCTTAAAAGTATTCGTATTTCTATCTTTAAACAACGTTCTAGTTATTTTAATGTTGTCAATTTTACTCAAAATAATTCATACTTTAACGGAACACTTGTTTTTATAGAATCTCCAAGTTCTAAAACTTGGAAAAATATTAATTCAGAATTTTGGATAGCTACATCGATTTTTCAAAAGTATAATTACTACTATATGTTTACTACTTTGATAGAGACATTTTTATTTGTAACATCGAATCTGGATATTAATAGTTATTTCGATCGAAAAGCAGCAAGAAGCGACGCAACGCAGCGCAACGTAGCGTCGACGAGGGAGACTAGCAACGGGATGAAGTGACCGGGGGAGAACCCCTGGCCACCCTTATTAAGATTCCAGCTGTGGAATTCTACCTGCGCCGAGCTCGCTACTGGTCTTAAGTAAATAAAACACGACCGGAGCCACGTCGCCTCCGCAACCAACGGCTCGCTCGACTCTCCTCAGCTCCGCTCCGTTCTCTCTACTACTCTCCATTCCGCTCCGGCGCGGCTCGCTCGCCCGGTTTGTCGCTGCTGCTTCCTGTCGTTCATTCGCCGCTCCTCGGAGTTGCCGGGTGCGGGAGCCCTCGGGCCCTACGTTCGCCGTGCCCTGCCCTGCCGTGCCTCGTTCGTCTCTGTTCGCCTCCGTATATCCCTCTTTCTCCCTCGCTCTCTCTGTCTCTCGTCCGCGCCACCGAGTCGACCCGTCCGCGTCTCGTTTTCTCGTCCATTATTACGGCTGCTTTGCCTACGCCTCGCTCGCTTACTCTCATCTCGATCCTTCTCTGCGTAAGCTTATCGTGAGGGAATTCAGGATCCGATGCTCTCCCGATCTGAGCGTCAAGGACGCATCCCGATCTCTTGTAATATCAGTCTCGAAGATTTCTAACATTCTAATCAATGACATTCGCGTAAAGTATTTTGGAATATAAGAATCTATACCATATATATAATTAAAAAATTATATTAATGTCTATATATATAATTAAAACATGTATATATGCATACGAAAATAAAACGAAATTTTTAACGTAAGCCGAGGATAACTTAACGTAACGTTCTGGAATGTATTAGAAATCGATATCGTTATAAACAAATATTATGGATACATGTAATTTTCAGCTTCGTTGCGGTTGTGGCCCGTGAAAACGTACAACGGATTCCGTTAAATCTCCACTATCGTGCCCACGAAACCGCGACAAAGCGTCGACCGTGAATGTCGGGTATATTCGTGACATATTGAAAAATGAAGGGCACAAGCTGTAATTATTGTTCTGTTTTTGATAACTGTTGCGTGTATCTAGAATGAGAAATTTTACACTTCTCATTAATTATTTATGATATTAAACCTTTATCTTCCATAATGGAGATAACACGCACGACGCATACGTGCTTATTAACATTATATTATTGATTCTATTCGAGAAAGTTCCAAGTGTATACGATACGCGCTCATAGAGAGTGAGGTTTTATCGATGAAAATTATCGTGACAACCACATCGCGATGATACTTGAAATCTGGTAAGCTAGACCGGCGTTTTCTTACCGTCACGGCCATTCGACAACGAGCATCCGGTCGATGTCGAGCGCGTCGTGACACGTGTCGTGGCTCTGCGACCATAATGGGCAGCTTTCTCGAAGATCGACGTTTATCGATCCCTCGAGGATCGGGCTATACGCAGAAACCGGACTCTTCCGATGGGGATCGTACTACGAATTAATGCGTCGACTGATTACACGTAAGTATCTAGTTTACAGAAAAATAAAATGCAATTACATTTATACAAAAAAATGCATTTATATGCGAAGCTAACAAAAATACGAATTTGTATTTTAAAAATATTAAGGATACGGAAGAAGGAATAAAACGATTTACGGACAGGAAAGAAACGAAAATATTCTATTCAGCAATACGATCATCCAGCGTTTAACTCTTTACCTAAATAGCTTAGACTTTGTTCTCTTTCTCATATTCTTACATGCATAAATCTCCGAACGAGGTGATGACATACATCCGTGGGGCTTGTTACTCGTCACGCTCATGTTAGGGCAGACGGCGGATCAGGCCATCAGCGTCCCTGCCACCGCCTATCCACCGTGTTCCATACAACGTTTTTAATATTCCCTCGAGCTAGTTTCCCTGCGCGCGCGCGCGCACGGCTGTCATTCGCGCTTTCCGCGACATTCTCGTCTAGGGGGTAAAGAAGAAAGAGACGACACGTTCTTCTTATACAATACGCCAGTTCCCGACGGCGATGCTGCCGTGTCCTCATCGTGGTTGACGTGGTCGTCGTAGTTACTGTCGGAATCGCCTCGAGTTATGACAGTCAGTCGCCGATGTGGCGCCATAGATAGATGCCGTTGATGCACTTGGCTGGAGACTTTCGCTCGGGGCCGCGATAACCACGCGTGCCCCGCGCCACGCGAATCGCGTTCATGTCCTGCGCGTATTTTCGTACAGGAGGAAGGGAAAGGGTGGCGGGACATCGCGGGAGATACCGGGACGGATAAAGAAAAGTCTTCCGGGCATAATCCGAAGCGTCGCGCCTCACGAAGAGGCGCCAGAACAAATCAAGCCCCCCACATTGTTTCCAGTCCTCAGGTTTGCAGTTTTCTTCCTTCTTTCTTCTTTCGTCCCCTTTTTTCATCGATGATTGGAAGCAACTCCCAAGCAGCGTTTGCCGCAATCGAGGTTTACTCCTCGAAAAAATTTAAAATTCAAAGAGTTCTCTTTGTG
This sequence comes from Aphaenogaster floridana, assembly GCA_003063835.1. Taxonomy (NCBI): domain Eukaryota; kingdom Metazoa; phylum Arthropoda; class Insecta; order Hymenoptera; family Formicidae; genus Aphaenogaster; species Aphaenogaster floridana. The sequence goes on along the minus strand of NJRP01000088.1, from coordinate 408,711 downwards.
TTGCCTATGATTCAACTGACAGTATAAACAAACGAATTAACAAAAGTATATCTTATCACACAGATATTTCTTTCTAGTTAAGTGTTGTAGTATTTCGAATTCTTGAACAACATAGAAAAGATATCTCTACGTCAATTTTGAAGCATACATGCGTTTGTTGCATCAGCGACTCTCGATGAAAACGGCCGATAATTTGGCCCTAATGAATAATTATACATACATGTTGCCAGAATTATATTCATTTCTTTAAAAATACGCTGCGAAATGAGAAGTTTAATATTCAAGTTAGAAATGTTAGAAATTCGTCCTGTTATTTTCGAGGCAAACCTACGAGGATGCATGGAAAATATGCGGCAACGAAAAGGACCTCTCGGTAAGCCGAGGAACGGCAGGGTTCCGAAAGCGGAACACGCATTGTATCCTGGGAGCGGGAACGAGAGGCAGAGAGAAGAAAGGCGGGATGGAAGGCCGGTCCTTAAAGGCCCGGGCTTCTAGGAACTCCGACGTTGCATTCGGTCTCGAAACCACCGCGCACGAGTGGAAGTTGTTCACTTGGAGGCCACGACCGGCCGGTGTGCTACCACATGGGGTTTGCAGTTACCACGAAATATCTGAAGCCACATCGCGCAGTCCGTATCGCATTTCTCGATTCCCCGAGTTCCTTCGTCTCAGAAAATGTCGCTTCTCTTCGACGTCCAGTATGGTTGGGCCGCTCGTCTCGTAGTCGTCCGCGATCGCCTAAATGTATATACATTTCTCTGTGTAATTTCTGGATTGGTTCACGAATATTGTTATTTAACAGAAAATATGATGTTATGCCTAATATAATTCTAATGTCCTGTACTGTATTGTACTGTATAATTATTACGATGAGGCGCTAGTCGATTTGGAAATCTCAGTTTAAGACTGTCTTGAAAATTCCACGATATTCCATTGCCGTGTTTGGCGCACGATCGATTTGTTTTACGACAGTTGTGCTTTATTAATAACCATGACGAGAGACGAAACCGACAAAATAACTGTAATCTACAATCAACGCGAACGGTAAACCATACAATTATGAATTAAGGATGAATCGTAATAGACGAAGAAACAGGCGTAATCCAAGGATATGGTAAGGACATGTTTTCGCGGTAGGGTGAAGAGAAATAACTGAGTTTTATTGTCTGATCACGTTTGTATACGTGCGTGTACGTGTGTGCACGCAGCATCGATCGAGCGCGAAAGAGCATGGTGAAGCTGATTGGGTATCACCTTGCTTGGCTTCAATCGAGGCATCGCGGCGTGCCCTGTAATAAATCCCCGGAAATTCTTCGTTTCTTCTTTTTATGCTGTCGTTTGCCGTGCTCGCGACTATTATGGAGCGTGCGGAAAAAATGTCATGGAATCACCTTACTTTCAAATAAAAAATCACGTTTCTCAAAGAACATTAGGCATCTCTTTTGATGACATTTTAATGAAAATACAGAAATAACAACGATATTTTGAATAAGCTTCGATCTAATTTAAAAAAGTAACGTATCGATCGAGAAAGGTACTGGATTATACAACGCTGATAATTAAAAAATGTCTTGACTATTTGTCTTGTGCTTTGTTATAGATTCTGTTTTTAAATATTGGTTATATAAAATCTTCTCTTATCACGATGCGGAGTTACTTCCATTGACGTGATATGACCTCATTTTCCACAATGTTATACGGGACTTGCGGTAGGGTAGTGTTGGTTGTGGTGTGTACTCAAACGAGAGCGCTGCACAAGCCGAGCAAGCCGGGTGGGTGATTTAGAGGAAACGAGTAGAAGAGGAAGAAGACGACGACGATGAAGAAGAAGGGTTGGCAGGTCGTTGAACATAAAAGTGGTCACGATGAAAGAGAGAGAGAGAGAGAGAGAGAGAGAGAGAGAGAGAGAGAGAGAACGAGCGAGTCACATGTGCCGCGCGCGCATCAAGACGGATCGACAGGAAAACATCGTGCTGCGCGGCGTTACCGGCGGTAGCAGAAGCAGGGACGGCAGGCGCTTCTGCACTGGCAGCTCATCGAGCCGCGCTAGCTAGATAGCTCGACGATAGTTGACTGGTCGGTCGACTCGTTCGTTGGCTCGTTCGCTAGTTTGTCTCCTTCTACCACGCGGTCTCTTTCGTTCTCGTCCTCTCTTCTCCATCTCGCTCCATCACGATCGCGTTGCACCTCCTCGCGAGCCTCACGACTCCCCCTCCGGGGCTGCGCCACCAGTAATTGCTTCCTTTGAGTAGCTCCGGAGGTGTAATTTAGTCCCCGACCAACAACCTTAACTAATTAACACACCGAGTAGCGAGCGAGTAAGTGAGCGAACGAGTGACGGAGAACGAGCCACGACGGCTTGACTGACGGACTGGCTGGTTGACTGGTGGACTGGGTGGCTGACTGACTGGCTGACTGACTCCTTCCTCTTCCTCGCCTTTCCTCGCCGTGCACCGCTCTGTGCACCTCCGCGTGTATATTTCTCCGTCCCTTCGCTTCGCACGTCGATGATCGAACTCGGACGAGTCGACCGCTGCGGGGCGTCTTCCCTTCTTGTCTTGTCGAGGCGCCTTGGGCCTGACTACTCACCACCTTCTATGCAACTTCGTTACGTGACCTCGCGTGTCATACATTGGCGGTATTCGGAGTACTTGAAGAAGCTGATCTGCCAACTACAATCTAATCACTCTCGGGATAAGCCGCGGTCAGCCACCGATCGCGCCACCAATGCTCATAATTGTTTTTCCTTATGATTGTTGCACAGTATTGCGCCATGTGTAATATGGAGTTTCCGCCAAGTTTTCGTTTACGAACGTTGCGATTGCAAATGAGCGTTATTATCAACCGTTTTGTGCACGCAGCTTTTCAAGTGCTGCTGTTTGTTCGGTTTTGTGTTTTCAGAGCATCGATTTTCGATGAAAGATACGTGCACGCCTCAGCGATATCACGCCGCTTTGTTTACCGGATGTTGCTGTCAACGTTCATTTAGGGTCCCGAACCGGTCTTTGATTTCTTCCCGTTACGAGCATTCGCCGATCGAATAGCCGGACATTCGATATTGCTCCTTCGAGACTTCGTTTTTCATCGATTACCGAGCGGTTTACCTTAGCCCACCTGTCATGTGGACCAGACTTTAGGTCCTCTTGCGTCACTCTCACTCCGCGATCTCACGTCGTCCACTATCGCGATTATTCTGAAAAGTGTGGAGGCGTTGGAATCAACAAGGAGAAAAGTGCGAAAAGAGAATGAATGAAAAGGAGGAGACGAAGCGAGAAAAGTATCTAATAACTTCCTCGAAAGGTAGCGGGAATACTCTCGAGATGTGCAACGATGCTCGTATTTAACACCTGATTAAAGCGAGGAGAGAGGGGCAGCGAGCGTTGGCGTGACCAAAGCGATTGCTGCGAGATGAGGCCTTTCTCTCTCCGCTGCGTTCGCCTCACACCTCGGTCGTCCCCTTCTTGCCGCGCTTCTCGTCGGGGCTCCTCTTCACGGTTTGAGGACATAAGGTGGTCCAGTCGATTCTTCATCATGCGCATATGTGTACGAATATGTGCGTGTGCTCGCGGTCCCTTGGCTGTGTGTTTGGAATGACGGACGGAGCGGAGGCGCGGGAGATTGCGGCGGGTACGGGCCCCAAGCGACAGCGTAATCACCTGGACGAACTACCACATATACTATCGCGTCTTTCAGTCCCGCTACACGCGCGCAATGGCGTAGCCGGAAGGAGAGAGGGAGAGAGAGAGAGAGAGAGAGAGAGAGAGAGAGAGAGAGAGAGAGAGAGAGAGAGAGAGAGAGGGAGAAAAAGAAAGAGGCGTGTGTCACCTGAAAATTGCGGACCGTCCGGTCCCAGCCACGATTTACGATGGGTCCGGGAATTTTGTTAACGTCGAAGCGCGACGCGAAGGGATACGGACGAACTGACCGCGAAGCGCGTGATTCACATGTAAATTGGACGCGTCGATTGTCGAGTCGCGCTCGTGGGCCTCGTTGGTATGACGTCGGCGCCACGTGGATTGCGTTTCCTATGATGGCCCGCGCGATTGGGTCTGTCGCGCGCGCCTTTATTTCTTCGTTTTACTCCTTTATTCCGTGGGTCCGCACGTGCGTGTTTTTTAAAATTAATCCTCTCGTTTTTAGCGTAGCCTGCGACGGCGTAAAAATTAGCAAAATAATTTCTAAAATATAAAAGAAGCTGCACTATTAGATACATTACGATTAAAAATAACATTGAAATATTTTTTCCACGTGTATTGTAAAAATAATTGCGAAAGTTTCAAGATGCTTTTCTTTTGAAAGGATCGTAAATTTCACTTCGCTTTACATAGATTAAGAAGACTTAAACGAGAACATGCAAGCTTGCTTTTATTTAACACACATATTAACGAAGTCGTTATCGTCGTTGTCGTTGACATCGTCATCGTCATCAAGATTTCCACAAGATTTCCGAACAGAATCATGACGCGAATAAAGCGGCTACGGTTTGCTCGAATTCCTTTCCTCTTTCATCTTCTTCACCGCACGGCGCCCTCGTTGGCCAGGATCCTTTGAAAATGCAATATTCCCTCGTTAATTTCTCGCCGCGGAAGAAGCGAGAAAAGCGTCGCAGGAAAAAATGCGTGAAATAAATGCCAGGACGCGGGCACGACGCGGCGTCAAAGGTTCGTGGAAATTCGTTTGCTTTCAAGTTTTAATTTTTGACGCCGACTTTATCAAGATGGCAACCTCGTTAACGTCGTTCTGTTTCTCGGCAGATCTCTCTCGTTTTTTGCCCCTCAACATAACTAAAATATAACGTCGCATTATATATATTGTCAGTTATTACTACATTGTTACGGTACGAAATTATTAACACGTATTTTAATTCTTAATTTCTTTTAATACAGCGATTGTAAACGATTAAAATTGTGAATTCTCTATTGGAAGCCGCTATGCTTTTTGGAGTGTACTCTAATGTTTTGATAATTGAGAGGAGTGACAATAACACTTTGTATAACTCAATTATATTATTTATATAGCACGTTCTGTCCAGGCGGGACATTCGTTGAATATTCATGGATGCGCGACGCTCTCGTGCGCCTTGCAAACGTCATTGTTTCGTGCCGGGATGATTATAGAGGCTCCGATCGATCCGAATCATAGCGAACTCTCTCTCGCTGCACAGACCTTGCCTCGTCTCGAGACAATGACTGTGGCCGCAAAGGAGAGGCGCGATCACGCATCGTGATCTCTATTTCATGACGTGACCGACGAGGCGCGGCTGTTTTTTCTCTCTTTCCTCTTTTTTTTCCCACCCCCCTTCTTTCTTTCTCGAATGCATCGAGAGCGTCAGTTAGACTGGAACAATACCTTGTGCAATATCTTATTTTTCATCGATTTTCGACATCAATAAAGGCCATTGCCTTCACCTCTATCATTTCCGAAATTTATCTGAGACACGCAAAACTACCTTTGTGAATTGTAGTTTCGAATTATGGGAAGAATGGAACGTTGATTATACGATTATAATAACAAATGATACGAGGAATTTATAATCGCTATACGTATTACTTACAATTAGTAGTCAATAGCTGGGTTTTATTAATTCCTACAATTATAAATGGGCGTGAAAGATCCATACCAATAGTGTTTGGCGAATATCGCGCGTTGGCATGAAAAACTTTTCCGATACTTTTTACACGAGAACGGCTAAAATTTTCGTTATAATCAAAACTTATGTCCCATTACGCGGACTCTCCCAGCGTGTAAATTTTCTTACCATTCCGTCACGTTACAATGGGTCACGTGAATGCAATGACGTCACTTGTCACGCCCATGTGGAAGGCATGGAGAAAAGCCGAGAGAACGCTGGAGAACGCCATGCGTGGCCTTGAATCGACACCTTGCTGGATCGCTGCCAATCGTGCACCCAAGTACGACGATGGATGCTGCACGCGGCGCATAATACCTTCGTGACGAAGAGAGAAATCTAATAGGAATGAGGTGTATCTATGCATTAGGCGCAAAACATGTTGATATGATTTTCAAGTATTCTCACATTGTTTGCAAGAAAAGTACGATCAACAGTAGTGTGACACTATGATATTTTCTAATGATATAATAAGCTACTTTTTTCGCTTTGTAATACGTGTTATATTAATTTGTCACGATTCGCCTGGTCTAACATTTGTTACAATCAATACAGTATGTAGAAATCAGTATGGTGTGTGACAATGCGCAAGCGATTAAAGGCGTATTACGATAACACGTGATTATTAAGAATTAACGAGTGACCGAGTGGTTGACGTAATTAATTTTTTTTGAGACACCATCAATGCCCCTCAATGCATACACCATTGGGATCCAGTCTCAGCCCCTTGTTCATCGCATTAACAGGCATGACTTGAAAAATGTGGTTCCTAACACCGTCCTGTCGGTCCTGGTGGAATGACCGACGTATTATTAATGCGTCTTCGTGCCTCGTTTCGTTGATAGTTTAGGCTCTGGGTCGGAGGTATTGGATGAAAGAAGCAAATTGCAGAATCCAAAATTGGCAATATTATACACGACAACGGTTCGCGTAGCACAGCTTTGTCACGAGTTTACACGTGTATAACAGAAATTTGTTAATAATAAATAATTGAATAAAAACTAACAAACAATAGAAAAATGATAATAAATATAATAATTAATAAAAAGATTAATTAAATTTGTATTTTTACATATGCATTGTGGTGCAAAATTGCACGAGCAAAGATAGAATTATTATTTCGTTATCGCTATTAACGAAGTGCATTTTATCGTGGAGTCGTTACGCTTTATTCTTGGGTTATAAAGCGTGATTGGATTAAATTAAATATCATGGGACAATTTTGCAGTACGTCGAATTTAGTTAAACGTTAAGTGAAACGAAAAATGCCGTTACATGCGCATCAGCGGTTCCCTTTCATGTATTGCTACATTATTTTTTTCCCAGTGCGAATACGATTCGTGGCTTCGGTCGTGCAGTTACAAAATCGTTTATAAAAATCTGCTGGTTTGTATCCTGGTTTAAATACTTTTATTTAAAATTTTTTTTTATTCTCGTTTATTCCCTCTATTATGGAACGTGTCAAATCTTAATTTATTATTTATTATTAATAAATGATCGATGTGATTTTTTTATTTTGCGTTTACAAAATTTTTTTTTGGAATCCGAGCGGCATCTGCGATACGGATTTGCCGATCGATTTTTGTTTGGCTTTTTTTAAATCCCTAGGTTGTGGTAGTAGTAATAACACAGACACATTCACAAAAAACTTTGTTCCTGACCTTTCTTTATCCCGGAGCGGAATCCCGCCGCTCAGCATGCCTCGTGAATTTCTCATCGCTGTGAGTGAATCGCCTAAGCATCGGGAGGATTCAACGAGCTTAATCTTCGGCAACACGCGCGAAAAGAATCACACGCATTTATAATGGATATCGGCTCGTCGCCAATACGACGCTCTCGCAGCTTCTTGACTCCGTTCCGACTTTTCGAGTGGTAAGAAAATTTCCCCCTCGTCAAACGCTCTGAATAAAATACTTCGATCGCAGCCTGATTCGTGCACTTTCTTCCGCGTCTTTAAAATTTAAGTCCTCTCACGGATCAGCGAACGACTACCATTACGATCGCTTCCTGAGAACGACGAAAAATCCGTGCAAATTTGTGTGTGTGTGTGTGTGTGTGTGTGTGGTGCCGATATAGAATACAATTAAAATGGTAAAAGTTTATATTTTTGGCAAATGTTATAAATTATAACTGTAGCTTTTCATTGCCACTTGAGAAATTGAGCTTCAGAATGCCTCTGATTTTTGCATGATGACATCACGAAGTCGCCACGCGATATCTTAGTGTGGAAACTCGTTTGGGCGAGCAGTGTTTTTTTTTGTAGTTGGTTTATTCCTTGCGAGTTCTTCGTACGGTCTCTCGCGATTAGTCACGTGTCGCGAAGTACACGGCTTAAAAAGCTTACACCGTTCCGACCCACGAGAAGTATTTATTCAGCGCTCCGATATCGCTACGCGGTGACGTGAACACATTTCTCTCTAAGCACCTTCATTTCTTTAACAAAACTCTCAAATCTTAACCATGCCGACGGCGTGGAGTGTGATTGATCGCGACTGTGGATGCTCGAAAAGAGAGACATTTCACTCCGTAGGTGGGAGGGCCTGGTTAAAATCGTCTCGAGATATGAAAACACTGATGAACTAATATTATAACACATACTGTATATTACGAAGAAATACGAATTTCTTATTTTTATGGTACGTGTAAAATTTTTTTATCAACTATTTTCGATTGCTAGACGTAAGATTTAATGATTAATGGCATATTTTGTAACAAAATAGATGACAGTGCTATTTTAATTAAATAAGTTTTTTTATTTGAGATAAAAAATAAAGAGATGTAAATCGTGTCTAGGAACTGGCTTTAGACCAATTATTAAGACAACCCTCCGCTCTCTGCCTTACGGGCTTTCTGTTCTACGCGTGACACGTCGCCGGAGTGCGGTGTGTAATCCAAAGAGGGACATTAATGTTGCATAGCGCACGTTAGGCTCTACTCCGCGTCGTTGACAATACGGCAACTAAATCAACATTATTCGTGGCGCTCCAATCTTTCGATCGGACAGCCGGCCCGTTTGTTGATTTTTTCTGTGATACAAAACGATCTAAATATCTCGACCAAATAAGTCAACAAAATAAATTGCTCAGCGAATAAATATAATTTAGCGGAGGATTTTTCAATTTAATATACGATTCGTCTTGCAATGCCGTTTTCCCGTTTCCAGCGTTTCCTCGTCGCTTCCAAAGTAAGGGAAGAAAAGGAAGGAAAGAAAAGGAAAAAAAGAAAAAAATGAGAACGTGATGGGGAAGGAAGAGGAAGGAACGCTTTCATCACCTATGTTTTACGAGGGCCTCTCTTGGTCGTCGCGGGGCAGTTAAGAGCGGGCTCCCGCCGTTCTATGTAATTTGAGCGATCGCGCGGTCGCACCCGGTAATTCATAAGTACGTGTCCTCTTCGCGGTGAAATTTTATAAGGTGAGCAACATTTTATAGGGACGCCGCTCGAGGCGTGGTATCTGCGGGGGAGAGAGGGACGACGTAAAGGGAAGCGCGAGGGAGAAAATTACATATCGGCCCGCAGAACGTACGGACCGCCGCGGACTTTCCACACGTTCGCCAACCCTATGTCCGAGGGGGGCCCTCTCTCTTTCTCTCCACATACCCTCTCCAAACGGAATACTCGATCGCGATTAAACATACATAGGCACACCTCCGTCGTTCACCTTTAATTTTGCGCACTCTGCCTTTTATGTCCCTGTCCCCGCCGACGAAGCTTCCGCCACACTAGCTAGTAATTTCTTTTTTTCACGCTCGTCACATCTTTCTGCTCTTCCTTGCCCTTGGCGCGGATAGTCAAACGGGCCTCGTTGCAGGCTTCACGACGATACAGTTTTGCAATATTATTTTTTTCAATTCTACAGCTTTCTGTTACACGACATATTAATAGTTGTGATTTGATTTTTCAATGCCTTCTGTCCAGAATCTTTTCCATTAATTCCGTTGTTTTCTACGTTCTTTACTACGAAATACATAATTGTATTAGAGTCTATTGAGCTCTAACATGTATTTCTAAAAAAGGATTATAACTGACGCATAATGACTAACGCGTGTCGGTAAGAAGCCGTAAAGATACTCGACGGAAAACACGCAATGCCGTTCGGAAGACGACTGTCATATGGGAGTATGGAAAAGAGAGCACCGGCTATACAGCGGCATGATACAGGGCAAACGGAATTTTTGATGGGGAGATCCGTTATTCACGGATCTACCAAGTCTATTGTGTATCGTGGTGCCGGCCCTTGGACGCCAAGTAAACTGTCCTATGGGGTTGATCGATGTTGCTTCACAGCGTTAAATGGAACATAAAGGACGAGAAGAAGATAAAGAGAACTCTCGAGCCGTGCGACCACGCGAAAACTTTAACCCTAGATATTTCTCATTTTGCACGACGTCGATATCTCGTATTAGCGTTGGCGTTAAATTTTTCGCTTCAGAAACGCCCAAGAAGAAAACCACGTCGAAGACAATCGCCTCTGCGTCATAATAAACTCGATCACGAAGTGAAACTTTTAATTATTACTCGTTCCAATTTTCCTTCGCGCGTTCTTTTCTTCACACAAGTTCAACAAAGCACTGCGGCAACATTAAAATGTTCGTTAATTCCTATCGTGGCAAGTTATGTAAAAATTTCTTTTTTCTAATTATTTCTTTTGAAAGGGTACAACTTTTTTCAACATATTTAAACATTTTATCGCCGCGAAACTTTCCAGTCAAAGTATACTTTCTTTATTTTAAGATATAATGTAACAAAGTAAACTTGTACAAAGAATCTGAAGTTAATTTCAGCAGACACCGAGTACATGCAAATCCGTGTTTGTTCATTCGGCGCGAAAATTGCTCGTTAGACCCTCGAGACGGGCGAGGCGAGGACTCTCGAATCGTATCCGGTGGTTTTCTGGAAATCGTTGAGGACTCTCACGTGGAATTTGTAACGCGTCGTGGTAGAAGACCAGGTAGAATATGCCGCTTATATAGTCTCTGGGACGCAAAGGAATGGCAGGGAGCGCCGTTCGTAGAATATTAATAACGATCAACCGCGTATACATGGGGACACACGTTCGCACACACGCTAATCGTCCTCCATCCGGGTCCGGAGATCGCAATCATGGCGTATAATTATTTCAGTACCCGTGCTATTTTTATCCGCCACCCCAAGTCGCAATGCAGGTAGAAACGCGTCGACCGGCGCATATAGCGAAAACTTTTTTTGCCTTGTTACCGCTCACTTATCGCGGTTAATATTAACTGCACTTTTCGAAACCTCGACAGCACAAGGTTTCGAAATATGTCATATGCATCGTGAGTTAATGTATTATGTACGTCTAATCTCTAAAATAGAGGTCGTTTAAAATTACAGTGATCAGACTTTCAAAATAATACGAATTATCGAACGCTATAAATACGATTAAGGGTTAAACGATTTTTTATCCGATGCACCAATGCAGCACACCACGTATTCCATTAGCATGCATCTCAAGATCAAACGCCGCGTTCACGCTGTTCATCCGAGAAGCCTCGGTCCCGGGAAAAAGTTCAACTCCTCTAAAGACGGGCACGTCGAGCGCGCGCTTTAAAATTCTCGCGGCGATCCCGCGAGGCCGGTAAACCGCTGGCGTCGATCGCGTAGCACGAGACGTAGCGGCGGACGGTAGGGACCCGATAATGGTTAGACGTTGGGCGGATAGAAGAAAAACAAATTATACGCCGACCGCTGCACCGCGAGAAAATGTCTTACCAGTTACGCGAGAACTGCTCGCGCCGATGTTCCACCACGAGATGTTCGTTTTGAAATGCAATTGAAGTTTCTCTCGTCGTAACATTTCTTACAATACGTTTACTCATCAGAACAATTTTAAATGGAGTATAATAACAATTTTTTTTTTATTTGTTGCAACAAATGTCGTAGAACGATAGACTATCGTTCGACCAATCTTATCGTTTGTTTCATGTAGATGTACAAGGATAGATATTAGATATTACACACGTTGCGCGTGATTTCTCTTGAAAATAATGTGATCACTCCGAGGCATCTCTGATGCGTCGATATTTCAGCGCAAGCTGCATGTAGGCGACTAGGCGTACATCAATGTCACGTCACACTGCACGTGCAGCACCGCGTTAACGAACCATACCGCATATTTCGCGACTCGCGATCAACGTGAAACTCAGATTTCTTCAAGATTATGATTAACGTTTATAGCGCAATTTTCATAGCTGAATATTTCGTATGAGCCTATGTAAATGCATATCTCGTATTTTTACCGCAAATCAAAATGGAAATATTTGTTATTCGTTTTTACTTATCCTGAGCATTTAGGATATTTCATGAGGCTTCCAGTCTCGATTCTTTCGAAGATAACGTCCCTTAAAAAGTAACGTTCGTAGAATTCTATCAAAATCGTATAAAACATTTATCGGCAAAAGAGTAAAGGGAAACGAGGGAAACATCGTTCTTTTCATAGTTTTTATCTAACATTAAATAATCCGGGTGCTTTCATATACGTTATATGAAAGCACCCGGATTATTTGATTATTTGGATTGGCACCTTATATAGCTCCGTCTTTATCATTGATCATGGAAAACAACCGAGTGTTCTCGACGCGGCAATATCCGCAACGGGGCAACAAACAGCGCGTACAGATAATTATTGCGAGCCACGTTCCCGACAAATTTCCCTTAATTAACGCGAAGAAGTGCACGGAGGCGCCTACGTACAGACGAGCGGCCGAGTGGCCGCATACACACGCGCGTATATACACTTGATAGATACTTGGGGCGCGCGCGCGCGCGCACGCACGCACACACGTGTATACGTGTACGCGGCTGCGAGCTTAGAGGCGTCCGCGCGCACGAGGGCAGCAGCAACGAGAAGCCTCATTATTTTCTAATGCACTTGTTAATTGACCAATCGCGGAAGGGAAGTGCGCCTCCCACGCTGCGGCCGCCTCTTCCTAGTGTTAACCATAGCCGGAACAATTTAATGATCGGTGCGCCCGTGCGCCTTTCCCGTCTCCCCCGCCGCGCCGTTTCCCATCCACCATTCGTGTCGGGGACTATTATGACGCCGCGCTTCGGGAAATCTTTTTCCTCTTCTCACGCCCCGCTTCTCCGTTTATGCTCCCAGGGTACGATATGCCTGGACGACGAAAAAGGCGCCCGATATACCCAGAGACGAGAGAAGGGATCGACTTTTGCGGACTCGAGAGTACTCGCTTATCTCGCGATCGAGCGGATACGTCTACTCCTGGATACGAAGAGCGACTTGCGCGCGTACCCTCGTACTTTCGTGAAAGAGGCTCGTTTACGATCGCACGGCCGGACGAACGAGAAAAGAATCGCGCTTCTTACCCGCGCATCATTTCATTCGAATGCCAGGACGCCGCGCCGCGCCGCGCCGCGACGAGCACCGCGCCGAGTCAATGCACAGCCGGCGAATATTTTCGCAGGAATTCACAAGATAAATCGCGAACAGCCGAGGATCCTCACGTTTTCCGTTGACAAGAAACGCTCGTCTCGAAAATAGCAAGAGAGTGTGGGAGGCGATGATCACCGTCTTTTACAGACGAATTCAAAAGTGCTCACGGTCGAATTTTTCGTAGATCGTGTTCCGCGACTGTAGATAAAAATCTTCATATGCAAACCAACTAGATTTACATTACGAAGCGATATAAATATATGACGGGAAAATTTGATATTTAAATCAAAGGATTCCTAATTGAGGAGCTTGCCATAAGCGTTGAGTTTCAAGCAAAAAGGCTCACATGATAATTGTAAATAATTCTTTTAAATTTTCACATTTTATAAAATTCATTTTTATTACCTAGCGATATTCGATAATTAATTTCATACATTTTTATTCAGCAAATTGAAGTTACAGGCATTTGATCTGTGCTCGTTTGATTCTACGCAAAGGACAGATAACAATGTTTTTCCGGTTATAGTTGCTCATGAAATTTAACCAAGTACAAAGCGAGATGTAATTAGAACGAAAACTCCACTTCCGGATGCGCGCTGGCTTTTTGTCGAAAATATATCAAGAATTGCAACGATGTATTTTTAGTTTTAATTATTTTATGCCGCGCGTACCAACCGGCCGTTGGAAACTCGGCGGTCACCCCGGAAATTCGACATTTCGCCCAGGCGAAAAAATATTCGCCGGATTTACTAAATTGCCAGTCACCAGCTTACAAATAAATGTAATTACTACGTTTATTTATTTCGCTGCGCAATCTATGACAGGATTTATCGGCACAAATCGCGATATAGCGTAAATATAACGTGGCCGAACCATAAAATCGCTTAATCTATTTTTTTCAACGCACAATTTTGGAATAAACTCAATTGGATTTTTGTTCGGCGTTCTCAGTATCTAAATAAATCTAACTTCTCTTTTTTTATCAGTGCTCTTCTTTTTATAGGTATCTTGTATTTGGGTCTAACGTTAAAAATAGGATATGGTATATTCCGTTATAGACTTGCCTGCCTTTACGCAAGTCAAATATTTTGTATCCATTTGGGATTAATCACGAAATGGTCGATTGCCTAAGACATTCCGATTTCTGCTCCACTCTGCTCTTTTTGCTTTTGTCGATGACCTGAAACATCCTAGCGAAAAAGCGATACGCTCCTTGTTTCTCTTATTATTATTTTTTCTTTCTTTTCGTCTTTGCTCTGAGGAAAGGAGTTGTTCGATCGAATGAAAACAGTCTTGTTGGATAGACTTAAAGCAGCGCAGCAGACAGCGGATGGAATAATGACCCGCGTCCCCAAATGACGCGAGGTGCATATCTAATGATCTCGTCTATGTCGCGTCGAGTCTGTTTGTGCATGCGTGCGCTGGCGCCACTGCGCGTGTGTGTGTCTTCAACGTAACGAGATGAAGATGTAGGATTCGGAAAGAAAGAGCATGTCGTTGCACACGAATTGCACTCGGATATTAAACTCTAGCTTAGAAGACAGCTGGACGTAAGTTTTAATGCCAGCTGATTATGAATCGAATTCTGATGATGGGTACAAATTAGGGTGCGATTAATGGAGCGATGTTGAGATTGCGTTACATCGTTTCGCTTCTTCCTTGTGAGATCTTACCGCTTTTCTCTTCTTTCCGAACAACGTCGTGGGTCGGCGGTGGCGGTATCGAGTGGCCTTAAGTGGTTTATCGCTCCCCCGCCCGTCTTGTTTTTATTGAATGACGAGCCGTGATGCGATTTCGCTTGAGCAAATAACCAATCGATTTATTCGAAGACATTAGGCGACCGTTTTCCGGTAAACGTCTTTTAATTTCCTCAGCCGTTCTCGCCGATACGGGAATGATGAGTTATCGTCGCCTTTACACGCTCGTTACACTCGATACACACCGAAAGGGATCGTTTATCTCGCAGTGTTATTTGAGAAATACGATACGCAAAAATTTCGACTGTCGAATTTTTAACGTTACATATGATTAGAGTTTGGTACGCACAACTGTACTCAAAATTCATTATGTAGTCGTGTGTCTTGTTTGAATACCAATTACTTGATATGCACTTCGAAAATGAAAATAATAATAATAATAATAATCTTTATTAAAATGTCAAAGATATCTAAAAGAAATGATAAAATAGGACGATTAACACAAATATAATTATAATCAGACATTTACTCCTTTTTTATTTTTTTGTTACAAATACATAAAGTACTAAAAATTATGAGCAGGAATATTCACAAAAATAATTATTATTAGGCACCAAGATCCGTCGTGACCGATAGGGGCTTACTTTCATATTTATGTTTGTTTAATATCATCGGTCTTATTTTTAATATCATTTGACTAAAAGTTATATTGCTCTTTTTACGATAACATGTCAGGTCTAATAATTTTTGTAACGATGACTTTTAAGCCATTAAATAATTGCTCTTTAAATAGAATTGAATCAATTTGAAATGAATGAGTGGATTCCTAATTTACAATTCCATTCAGCCGTCGTTGCCCATATCAGAAGACAATCGAAGTAACGACTCAATCGTCATCCGAAAATCAATACTCGAGTCCTGCGGAATACCATGGGGTCCCGACGCGGTGCTCTCGACGTCATGAAAAACGCACCTTGCAATACGATCCGGTTTTTGCCGCGTCAGCGGAAACATCGAATTCACGGCGGGCGGCCCGTCGGCTTCGCTCCGAGGATGAGCTGGTTTTATTAATCTGCCTCACAAAGAGGTTTCGCTTTTTCGTAAATACTGCCAATATTGGCGGCTTTTGGTACACACGAAGAGAAAGAAAGGGGAAGAAAGAGGAAGAAAGAGAATTCGTACGTGGTATTGTTGGATGTCGATATTACCTCGAAGACAGCACGTTATTCATGATGCAACATCGCGAGGGGTACAAGAAATATTGCGATGCTCTCGAGAAATGGATTTTGTGAAATTTCTCATCAATTGTTGCTTATGAGAATATTAGCATGATCCTTTAATTAAGACGTAGGATATAGAAATCGTAAAAGTCAAAGACTTGCAAACTTGAACGAATATTTCGACTGTCTTAATATCGATAAACAAGGGACAAATTTTCGTAAATATGCAATTACATTTTTTAAATCTTTTTGAGCGCTTGCCACGTATCGTACTAACTAGTTTTAGCAATGAGGTTTTCATTTCGATTAGATGCGCTTCTTATTCCCTTCTCGCTTCTTCGAGAAGCTTACTTCCTCGTCGCGTGTCAAGTGCAAGATTCCCGTTGACAACGAAAGCCATGTACCTCGTCCCCGCCGATGAATATTTGATCGGACGTATCAGCGTGGCACGATATATTCCACCTACAAGATTATGCGGCGGCCACGTAGTTTTCATGCGTGACGAGTCCGCAATTTGCGAAATACCACGTATCAAGGGCGAACGACCGGTGTCGAAGGGAGATAATGCACGAGCGCGTGCTGTCCTGTTGAAAAGGCTGTCAAGATAATGCCAGTTTTCCACAAAAAGCATCGTGGAGACACTTGCTGCGCACATTCCGCAAAAGCACGTAGCATAGTTATCGTAAAATACATAAGTACACTTATTGTTGTGAACATGGTACCTATGAATTTTTGAAAAATTCTTTAACCCTATCGCGGATAATATAGCATATGTGTACTATAGTAATTTGATATGAAAAATGCAACCTTCTTTCTTGTAACTTGGAAAGAATAACAGAGGTCTCACAATCGTTTCCATTCAACAAGAGCATACGGTATAGTTCGCGGAACTCAGCCGCACGGCTACTTGATCAAAATTCTCTCAAAGCTGAAGATCATGAATGTTCGAACGGATCTGAAAAAATGTCGAGTAGAAAGGATTTTACGTTTGACTAGTCAAGCACAAGGACGTTAACGAGCGCTGAGCTATCCCGACCGAGCATTTCGTTAACTTGACGTGTGCTCGCGTTGGACCGTTTTAAGAGAGGAGCTCGCCATCCGAAGGCGCTGGAAAGAAAAGCATCGACCACGACAGAATACCCAAAACAAATTTGAGGTTTCCCGATTCCGAGCCGATGCGCCCGATGAAGCGCGTCACGATTATTCCGGAATAATAAAGCTGCCATCTCTTTCTTTCTTTCTCGAGGGTAAAAGCGGAGGGACCACCATAGGGATATAGATTTCGGGCAAATATTTGGACGTTCGTGACCGCGAAGAAGGAGGGTGTGCTCAAGTAGGAGCAGAAACGCTCGACAGAAATTGAGGAAGACGAAGCCCAAGCCGGGACATTGTGTCCGGGCGCTTAGCGGACCGCGATAACGGAGTTACCGTAGCCCCACCGACCCATTGTGCTCCCACATTTTATAAACCGCATAGCCGTGCGAAAAAGGGCCACCCACTCCTGCCTTCTTTGGGTCATTTTGTCCAACTTGCGGCATTGTAGACGCGCACTGATGCGTCTTGAGATTCGATGTTTCCCGGTTCATCCCGGCGGCGAATTCTCTTTTTTTTTCTCTCTTTCTAACCAATCATGATTTTGAGTCCACATTCAGCTTTCCGCTTTCTCGCATGTAAACGGCAAACTTGTGATGCATTTTCTTCATTTTCATTTTGTAGTACAGAATTTTTGTTAGCATTGAAAATATATAATATAAATTTCACGTTGAAATTTCCCTTAACGTGAGACGTCGACGCGATATGGTAAAATAAAAACGTAAGACAATAAGCAATGTCATGAAATAATGTTCGCTTGATGTATCTCGACGATATATGTCAACCGGATATACATCGCTTTCCCGTAGTGCTCTTTCAGAAATAGGTGAATCCTGCATCTCAGGAGGGCTCTTACAAGAATCTACGACGGGAACGTATCGGGGAAGGAAGGAGACGGCCGGAAAATACCATGGGGCTCGACGTGTGACTGCGTGTGTGACTCGTTGTTTGCTTTAACGTCTCGCTGGATCTCGCTTCACTAGCTTCGAGGTTCCTCCGTGACTTCTTCTCTCCTCCGACTTCTTTGTTCTCTCGCCTCCTGCTCCTTCCTCTGTCGCTCCCGCGTACTCGCGTCTAGTGTTTGCTCGTGGCACACAACTTGTGTTTTCGCGTGCGTATCAGACCTGTGGTGGATAGGCGCTGGAACAGCGAGGACAGGTTTGGGTTCTAGGTCCCCTTCGACTTTTCGAACCCTTCTCGACCGCGCGCAGGGAGCACGAGCACGAGGATGATGTCGACGACGTCGTTGTCGTCGTTGTCGTCGTTGGGTATCGTCGACGAGGATCGGAGCAGAAGGTATAGAGCAGGGCACGGATCGACGCGCGGCGACGGGAATTTATTTTTACGAACTATGCAGGAGGGATCGAGCAGCCTCGTCTTTGATGTTCGAACCGACGCATAGGCATTAGCGTATAAATATTTAGACCTCCGGCCGTTGCCCGGGATATATGGGCGCCTCGATCGACTATGCTACCGGGCACGATATTACGCCTTTGTCGAACCGCCTTTCGGCAAGTATTTTGAACCGCCATCACCGATGAAAGACGGAAGAGCGTTGTCGACGATGTAAATTCGTGGCAAGGTGCTGGTGAATCGTAGCTGCGAGGAAAATATCGGTTCTGTGTTTGATCGATAGTTGTCGAATTATCGGTCATCGTTTTTGCTACTATTGAAGATATTTTTCGGAATATGCACGAAGAAACTCTTATTAAATTGATATTCTTAATATTAAATGATGATTTAAATAATTTGCATTTTTTACATATTTGATTAGTTTATGTAAAACATAGAGAAACCCGTGGCATAAGAAAACGTTGATCAACGATCTAGCTGGACGCATTCGTCTCGTAGTTTACTCCGAGGATATGCTTCCGTGCCGTTGGCGCGGAAATTAGAGCGCTGCCCGATTGGCGGAGGTGACGGAAAAGCGGGGATTGGAAATGGAAGCTCCGATATAGAAGAGAAGGGGAGTGGTGGTGGGTCGAAAGAGGGCCGAGGGGATGGCGAGGCGGCCCGAGACGACGACGAGTTTGACGGCGATGACGACCGGAGGGATTCGCGGGGCGAAGGGTAGCTGGCTGGCGATGATGGAGACGGAGGTGGAAGCAGTTGGGGAGGCTGGCTTGAGGTGGTAGGACGGGTCTGGGAGGGTAATTACGAAATATAAAGGGTGGGCTGGCCTGCGCCACCAAGGCAGGCAGCCAGACTGATGAATATTTCACCGTTCTGCATTAGCCAGCGAGAGAGACGCTTGTGTGTGTCTCTTTCACTTTCCATATACAGCAACTCAACGTTCGCCTCTTTCCTCCGTGCTGGCCTCCCCGCGCAAATACACCCTTGGTATTTTGGTATTCCGACCGGAGGCAGAAGGATTTGTGCGTGTCTCGGTCCAGTCGACGCACATACCGTAGAAAGACAATCGCAAGAGTGATTGCAAATCATCTTTCGCAACATTCGCATTAAAGAGCAAGAGAAGAGGAACGGAGAGCGTTCCTAGGCTCTTCATTCCTCTTCTTCACAAGAGCTTATAGACTGAGCGAGTAACCGACAAGTCTGAACAATTATGTAACTTATATACACCTCTAAATCTAGTTTAACTATGTATCAAAACAATATAGAAGTAATCCTTTTGCTGTTTCGAAGTGCCGCGGACTGAATTCTCTATATCTCTTAAATCGTCTCGCAATCTTTGACGGATGATTCGAAGGATTCCTAGTCCGAAATTCGCAGGGCAAGACTCGTCCTTTCGACGTCGTTTTGGCGTCAGCCAGCCGAGAGCTGCGTTCGAGCAGCAAATTTGAATAACTTCTAAGGGAGAACGAAATTCCGACGCGGAGAGCGAGGGAATGTGGAGATCGGTGCAGTCGTCCCGTTTCATCTCTTCCTCTTCCGTTGGACAAGGAGCATGAGTACAGCCGGGGATGGTTGACAGGAGCAACGCCGTTTCGGGCGATATCGTTTCTCGGTATAGAGAGAAGTCCGCTTCTCCCAGAGATACTTCCTCTCTTTTTTATCCCTATCTTCAAATATAAATGTACGTGCGCACGCACACATACATGTGTTGCATATTTACAAGCATACGTACGTACTCAAGGAGAAATGTCGTGTGCCATCGCCGCACCGCGTTGCCACCCTTTGGCAACAGGGCCCTACCAGACCGACCAGGACAAACCTATCGACGGTGAGCGGACTACCACTTCAACGTCTGGCGACCCTTTCGCCGTGCTCATTCGAATTTATTGGCGCGTGTTCGAATATTCATAAAAAAGGGACCTCGTTGGCAGAGCTCGGCTCGCTTTGCCCCTCTCGTTTTCCTCATCCTCCAGCATCGTCCCCCTGAACCGCGACGAATTATTATACGGATTTTTAAGTGGCGAGGCGGAGCGAGGCAAGAGGGGCACGACCGGCGACTGAAACCTGTATGTGCTCATGTGGTTACGATCGAGAAATCGATTGTTTGCGCGAACAAAGTGCTCACTGACTTCGTGTCGGAGAGAAGGTCTCCGTACTGGGCTCTTCATTCCATTTCTCGTGTCGATGTCGGAACATATTGATAATATCCTACAATCTACATCATACGTCATCTTAGTTCGACAAATTAATAATATTAAACAATACAGCAGTAATATTAAGAGACTTATAAAAATGTTAAACGATTAACGAAATTCTAAGATATGTATTTACGTTGGAGCTTTACACATATTTTGTTCAAAAGTGACTATATTGTTCGATCTAGAAAATCGCCTCGGATATTACACAACAAACTCGAAAATTAACCTTTTTCCAGTTGTACGCAGTCATCTGTGTTCGTTTTGCGTGCGTCGGCCTGTCAATCCTTCGGAGCCCTTGTACAGCTGAAAATAATTAACGGGTTTGAATTGGACGGCAGTTATTAATCCATTATCAATTTTTTTCCGGCTGCTCGCATCCAGGCTGCTTGCCTCCGCACGTTACACACAACGGCCGGATTGAACAGCACCGATTGGATATTGATGCCTCGTTGCCGAATGTATTTTGACGAGAAGCCTGAACTTGCTTTTCGCTTTGTAGCCTGTTTGCCTGCAAATTTACCGACTGATTTTTCTCCACCAGACACGTCAAACTCGTGGATTTTTATGTTGACGCACTACAAATGGAACGTTTACCGGACGGCTTCGGGGCACGCGTGTTTATTTAAAATACAACCGCGTCTTTTCGCCGCGCGCAATGTTATTTAAATATTTTTTCGCCAGGTCTCTCGTTTCGTATAATCGCGGCAACGAAATCTTCTTTCTAAGCATACATTTGTGCAACTGTGCAAGAAATGCAAAGATAATAGACGGCTTGGTGAACTAAAATTTTACTCGTTCTCCCGTGCTCAGATCCAGTCAACATCGATTTGTTATTTATCCGCCGCTTAGGATCACAAGTGCATCCGTTTAACTTTTGTAGTTTTACAAATTGGTGTATACATCCGGCGGGGACACCCCGTACGTCGCACGTGTTTATAAACCCGCTCGTGTACGTCGACGAAACTCAGCTGTATATACACGTGTAACTACTTATACATACGTAAGGAGTGCATGCACGAGGCTCCGTGTGACACACGCCTGTAGTCGTGTCACCTCATGCGTGCCCTCGGCCGTGTGTATACGTACTCGGTGACTCACCTACCGCCCGTATTTTGCCAGTGGAATTCAAAGGCGGGCCGGGTATTGTT
Organism: Aphaenogaster floridana; assembly: GCA_003063835.1. NCBI lineage: Eukaryota > Metazoa > Arthropoda > Insecta > Hymenoptera > Formicidae > Aphaenogaster > Aphaenogaster floridana. Next base: position 386,960 of record NJRP01000088.1, on the reverse strand, counting down.
TTTGGCAAAGATCAATGTGATCGGTTCGCTGGTCTTCCGCATGGAAAACCCGACTGGGCTCTCCCTGCTGCATTATTTGCTCCGCTAAACCTAAAGAGGTCCGTCCTATCCGACTCCTCCTACTTCGCATCTCTCCCTGTCTCGTCCTCTCTGTCTCTCTCTCTCTCTCATCCTCTCTTCCCACTGCCTTCGAATAACCATACTGTATATAGACTTTTTGTCCATACTTCAATCGGCGATTAGCGCAATTACGAGAAGAAAGCAGCGGAAAGAGTACGTGTATTTTCGAATTTGGCAATGTGTGGAATTTTTTTCCATGTTTTCATTAAATTTAAGTCTTAAAAACGTGGTTTATCTCTGTCTCATGTCTTTTTGCTACATATGTTCAACTGTATCATGCGGCATTGTCAGAATTAATTTCGGATGTTGAATCGATAATAACATCGAGAACAGTAAGAAGCGAGAAAGTGTTTCGGAATACAGTCGCATCGTGATTTCGAAGGATACGATAATGATAGTGCATTAGCCTGGAAAATCATCGGTTAAACACACGGTCTTTTGATAAATCATCGTACACTAATCGAGCACGCATTACATAGGACAACACAAGGTATGTGCAAATGTATGATAAGATAACACGCCCAAGAAATACAACTAACAATAAGCCTATAAGCTGGAAAATACAGTCTAAACCATGTAAAATGCAGTTATCTAAATGGAGTAACAAAAGTGTAAAACGATAAAGAATGAAAAGGAAAACAGATATCGTCAGTGATGAAAACACTTTCGCAAATTTCTAAGAAAAATGTTTTAAATGCGAGAGCGGAATACTTATCTTTTATAGGATAAGTATTGCGATTGTTCAAACGTTAAAAAAATTACTATCAAGACATAAATTAATCTTAAAATAAACGAAAAATGAAATTTTGTTAGAAAAAAACACATTCTTTAAAGTATTCTTCTTGGAGTTATGCGCGAAAATCGTCGTTGGTTCCGGATGTGCGGAAGGCGCGGGGCATTTCCGCGCGGGTCCGTGCGGCGGAGAAACGGCGAGTTTCGCGGCGTTAATATAGCGAACGGCGAGCCGAGAGCCGCGTCGAGCTCTTTGCCACTCCACCGAGCGGAAATTGATAGGATAAATTCCGGGTCTGAATTGGCTCCGTCGAGCTGGAAAACCTCCCCTTCTCTCGTCTCTCCTCTTCTACCCCTCCCTCCCCCGCACCACCATCACCGGCGCCATTTCCTTTCCTCCCTCGACTCCTACTACCCTCTGCCGACTCTCCTCTCTGGATCCTCTCCGTTCACCCTTGCTCATCGACGAGCATAGTCGTCTCTTGGTTTTACTCTCTTGTCGATGTTCCTCTTAAATTCCTGACGTAGACCCATCGACCCGTCGATTGCGGCAGTTGGCGAACGAACGTCGTTACAGCACATGGGAACGACTCCTGCGAATTCTTAAAAATATTGGAAGACGAAGAAGTAGCGTCTAGAGCTAACTTTGCGCCACGGTAGAAATGATTTTAGAAATGATTATCGTTGCGATGCGTTCCGGTTGCGAGTAAAATATATACGGCGTACGTATCGATAATTCGAGTCCAAGAGATTATCACGAGAATGCAAGCAGATATTCTGTTAATGAGTATCGAGCAACCGGTTTAAGGTAGCAACGGATACATATTATGACTGCGAATTATGCTCCTTTTAGTTGCTAGTGACGCGGATAGAGTCATATAAATTGATAAAATCCGGCTCTCTATTTCTTCGCTCTTTCTCGCTCTAAATTATGCCTCTTTGTCTTTCTCTCTCTCTCTCTCTCTCTCTCTCTCTCTCTCTCGCTCTCGCTCTCGCTCTCACCGTGCCGCTTTCTGCTTCGTGCGCGCCTCTCGACACGCGGAATAGAGATTGATCGCGGCTTTGGCTATCTGATAAGCGCGGAATGTTGAAGAAACGCGTGCACGTACGTCGCGCCGCTTGACAGCTGTTCTCAGAGATCCGCTTACTTCGTGCAAACAAGTTGTTAGTACCTGTTACAACGAGACGCGGCCGGCGTATCGCGGCGAGTTTATCTAGAGAGACGTCTCCGATGCGACGCGCGCTTCATTGCGTCTTCTCGTACTAGCGCGAGCGTAAATCAGAGAGGAGGTGGACGACGTAGGCGACGGTAGAACGCGCGGTCCTCGCGCGCACTACAATATCGAGCGTGTCTATTTATGACAATGAGGTAATGCAGGTCGCGTTGGAGAATGTTGACGTTTGAATGCAAGCAATTACAACATTGCAACCATTTATTTTCTCTCTATTTTCCCACGGGCAACCTTTCTCTATTGGATGAAAACAAACGCGAAACAATCGAAGCCGCTCGATCGCGCGGAGTCAAGAGTCGGCGAGAGTTTACGTCGATTCTTTCGCTGTCGCAACGCTCCATCGAGAGACCCCGAAAATAAGCTCTCTCGAACTTTTCTATCTGGGAAGGGACGAGAACACGCCGGATACTTTACGTCAGCGGACAATACGCACAACTGTCGGATCTATTATGCCCACTTAATTAGGCTATGGCGTGTCGTGCAAGGGGCACGACACACGGGGACACGCAGGGACACACGGGTGGCGCGGGAGGGTAACACACACACACAACGACAACGACGACGACTACGGGATAGTCAATAGTCGGACAAGATACACCGCACGCGTGTTCGATGCGTGTACATAAGATAGGGTGAGAGAGTAAGGTCAGGCACGAGGACACGACGAGATACGGAGAAGGCTACGGGACGCAGCAACAGGGGGTGTAGAGGGGGAGCAGCCCCTCGGGGGGTAGACGAGATTATAATCTGTCCCATTATTGTGCCATCGACGTCCCGGGGGAGATTTTTCCATTTGACAATGCAGTTACACATTTGTGCATTTAACATCCGCGCATCCCGCAGCCACGTTCACGATGCGCCCGAATCAACCCCCTTCTCCGCGCGGAAGGGAGACGAGCACGGGATGAGCTCCGGGACACGATGGACTTGATCGGGACATCGAGGAGGGTGGCTGTCGTTCATCCCTCTAAAACGAAAAAAGGGGTCCTCGGCTATAATCCTACCTGCATATGATGTCCTCGGCTTTGTTTGCCACTGCAACATACTTTGTGAGCGCGACGAGGGCTCACGAATAGAATGGAGGGGGAGGGGGATCTCGCACACATCGACGACGAAACCTCGGTTGACAAACGTGCTTAAACGATGCTCGTTCTCCAATCGCTAGACATTTTTATCAAGGTAAAATCGACTTTAAATTTACGAAGAAATTTATGGAGAAAAGAAACCACGGTGTTTATGGGCCACCATATGTAACGCGTGCTTTGGCGTATTTCGGAAGTGTATTTCCGTTCAATTCTGCAAACTTGTTCGCATTATCTTTCTTTTGCTTTAAAATGTAGTTTCTTTCTACGGAATACGTCATACATCGTGACCTTTCATTCGATCCTTTTGTTTAACACTCTTTGTCCCAAAATTTGTTTTGTCCTGTGCTGAATAGCTTTGCGACGACGCGAGGGAACATTACCGTGAGAAAGTATGCTTGCAAATGAGGGAACTACTAATTGCAGTTTTCGAACAATAATCTTTACTCAAAGCAGCGCGGGAGTTGCTGCTTCGAGTGCAGAACCAGTTCCTTCGCTCGGCGCTTTCACGGCCAAAAGGAGAAAAGGCATATCTCGCATTATTACACATTATTCGCCTTCCGCGGAGTTTCCTGCTGTTTCCAACCGCTAACCGCAGTGTGAGATGGAGCGACTACACCCGCCTGTTACATCGAAAAGTACAGGTTCGTTCGCCCGACTGGCTGCCCTCGAGACGTCTGTCGTCACGTTGTACCGAGGTATCCATTAAACTGTCGAAACGGTGAACGCCGCGGCCTTTACGATTTACTATCGCGGCGCAATATGTCCTCTGCCAGCGATGGCTGTATCGATCATAAACACCTGTTTCGTGACAGTGATTCATGGAACGCTGTTCTGACCGACCGCGACGCGACGACGTATCGCCAGATCTCTTTTGTGCTTATTGAAACTCCGATATCGTGATACAGTGTAATAATTCAATCTCGCAAATAAATCCGGTTTGTTAATTAATCGCACGTTTTTCTCCTCTTACAATAAAATTACACGTTTGTGCAATTAAATTATGATTAATGTACGTTTCTTGTGAAAAAGAATTTGCGCGTTAGCCATATATAATTACGTTGCATTTATAATGCAACGCGAATGTAAATTATTTATTTTTACTTCTCCTATGATTATATCTCGGTTTACGCAATGGTAATCCCTTCCAAAAAAAGTTTGAGAAGTCATCAAAACTGACCAAGTCCATCCAACTACCTAACTCGCTTGTCGTGTTACCGCATGATTGCAGCGGTCGCTGAGCTCGATGTAGCACCGCGAAGCACAACTCTGACTACGTCGCAAACGTCCGCGGGAACGCTCGTGTACTCGCGTGGACAGGATTGTGCGGACGCGGTGCCGACGGTAATGCGAAGGGTAAATCCCGGTCGCGCCGCGCCGCACCGCGCGCAACCGGCCCCGACGCGGCGTATCTAATAACCGTTATTATGCGTGCGCGTATGTTGACAGTGGTAATACGGCGTGTAATAGGCCGCCGGTGTATAACTGCGAGCCGCGCGTAGTTCCCAATATTGTCGCGCCCGGTTATCATCGGCTGTTGTACCAAGGTACACACAACGGAGAGAGTGAAATAGAACTCATGCCGATCGCACTATCGCTTGCTGCTCTTATCTACACGGAAAGATTACTCGCGCGTGCGTTTCATATCGATGATTTGTATCAAAAAGATGCTATTCTTGGAAAGGAAATATTTCCAAGACGAACTTATTGTTAGATACTTACGCGTTACGCTTAACCCTTTGAGGCATGGTGGGATCCCACAATCTCACCTTTTTTTTCGTCATTTTTAATTACTTAAACTATGTTTTTGATCTTTTCATCCGGATTTTTTGTACTCTTAAGATCTATAAGATGTTATATAACAAACATATAAAAAATGTGAAGAATCATATTTTGTTAGTTGTAACAATGCTATAAATAAACAAATTGTGAAAAATTGCATATTTTTCAGAAAAAATATTTTACAGTGATCTATAAGGAATATCGTCATAGAACGTGCATACTTTAGGTTTTTGGAGTCGCTGATTACGAATCTGAGGTCGAAATTCAAAAATTCAAAATGGCGGATCCAAAATGGCGGGATCTAAATTGCAAAAATTTAAGCGATTGCGTAAAGTTGGATCCGCTATTTTGAATTTTTGAATTTTGACCTCAGATTCGTAATCAGCAACCCAAAAAACTTATAAGTACATAGGTTGCCTGTAAATTAACAATAAAGAAAAATGTACTTCAAAGGGCTAAACTCTTAAAAATATAACGGTTTTAGCAAGATTAAATCAATTTTTTCTATGTAATACGACATATTATTTTAGACGAAGGTCTAAGTGTACTATTTTTAAAAATTATAGCCGATGTAGCGACACTCGCACGCATGCATTAAACACACGCATCGTGTGCGATCGTCTACGCGCATCCACAACGGGCAAATATATAAATGATCCGTCGAGCTCGTGAGGCCGAGCATAGTGCGCTTGTCAACATGGGAACAGCAAACACGAATCGAAACAGATAGCACTGCAGCCGAGCAAATAGTTAGGACCCTTTCCTTCGGCTACGCGTGTTACGTAAGCCGAGGCACGCAGAACGTAGTGATTCCGTAGTGATCCCGTCCCCTTCGTGTAGACAAACATCGCATCGTTGTTACCCTTTTCAATGAACGGTGTCTAGTTTGGCGGGGATGTGTTAGCGAAACATAGACGTTTTAATTCTGAGGTTTAATTCGTAGAAGGAATATGCGTGAAACTAGAGAAAATAAAATCACAGTAAGATAGTAGTAGTAAAAATGATAATGGCTTTATTAATCAAGAAATACAGATTTTACGGGAAATTGAAATTCTTTGAAGTGTAGGATAATGTTTGCAGAATATTGCGCGTTATTATTGAAAATTTCTTCAATTACTCGCATTTTAAACATTGATTATTTAATTTGCCGTTTCTCTTTTGTTTCAGGTAAGTGCAGTGATGCGATTGACGTGTTAAACGCACTGTAAATCGTGAGTATTCGAGATACGTAAGACGCGCTGAATCGCGTCATATCAGAATAATCCGATTACGACGTTGCCATAAAGTACGGACCGAAAAACTTGATCGCGGATTGACTAGGAGTAGTGGCAGAGTCCATAAATCCATTTATAGTGTCGCCTTGTCTGGCTCGCCATCTGGTAGAGCGTATGCGCCGACGCGGCGACGTTCTCCATACTCGTGTAGTTTTATGAGCGCACTTTAAGCTTAAGACTGCGTCAATTTCATTAGGCCGAACTTGGACTCTTGGCACGTCCGCCAGACGTAGCTCCGGCTCAAGTCCGATTCTTGAAGACGAGCAGATTTAGAGCATATGAAATCTAAGACGTAATGTTCCTTTCGCAAAGAGTGAAACAAACTTGACTAGTTCTAATAATTAATCAAGATTACTAATCTTGAATTTAAGATTTTATTTCAGGGTGAGTAACCATTTTATTATTTAGCTTAGCCTGAGTTGATGTCCTTTGATAGCATGTTAATATACTTGATATCTTATTACAGCCAAAAAGATGCTGTTAATTAACTTTTTGATCCAACCGGCTAACTAACTGGGATGGATAAGGACTTTTGACATACTCTTAAGAATGATGTTGTCGACCTCTCTTGGATCGCGGCACACTCACGCACAATAAAATGCGAATTAATCTTTTTATGTTCACATCTTTCCGGTGAAAATGACTCGAAAGTGAGTCGAAACGCGTACGCGGTTTTTAAACATTGTATTTCCACGTTAAGGCACACAATGTAATTGATTATTAAATTATGATACTCTGAAAGATTTGCGCACTGATTACCGCGCTGGCTTCCAATACCTCGTATTTTACCTTTTTTTTTGTAGTTTGAATTTAAGAATTAGATTACATTATTAAAAGAATATTTACATTATTAAAAGAATAATCTAGATATTTGGTCTAATCATAATACAATTGAATGAACTATTTATATTTGTGGTAGCCCGTGACGTAGACGTTTAATTGAAGCAACAGCATTTTTTTTCTGTGTAGGTACAATTTTTTTTTACATTTCACATTGCCACTTGGATATAAATAGAGAAAATGAGCATCGAATCTGCAGCTACGAAGTGATATTAAATTACTATTAGTGTTAATAATAACGGTAAACATATTACTAGTAGGGCAATGAGCTAATGTGCGGTATCTGGCGTTTCGTGGCGTTGTAATTTCAGCGCAGCCGAGCGAGGATGTGTGATGCTCGCGTTGCTGGCTGGCTCGCTGTCGTCGTTCACGTAAGACGTTCATGGCCACTTCGCTGTCGCTATCACCGACGATCGCTATGTCGAATGGTCGTAGACCGCCCGTCAAGAGTGCTTCTTCGTTGTGGATCTTGACGATAAAAACATGGCGTGTGTGGTATTCTTTTCCATCTTATGGTAAATCGGTTAACCATGGATCAAATCGATAGGTTCAGTGACGGAAATCGGAGTAATAATCATAAAAAGAAAAAGATTTACGGGCGTCTCGCCAATTAATTGGCGATTTAAAATATAGTCAAATAGAAAGATATGATATTTTTTTAGAATGAATATTCCGAGTGGGACGGCTTTTGACTTTTTGGAATTAACAACGCCGAGATTTAAGCACCTGCAAACGAAAAGGGATATCGAGACGAGAGAGAGACGGTCAGTTCTTCTAGCGATGCCAATCGGTAGACCTCGGTAGAAGGGTGGGAGGAGGAGCCATAAAATTTCTCTCCTCGTCCCGGCTCTCGACCTGTTCTCACGCAACTCGAGCGCGAGCTTCTTGCCTCGCGGTGATCACGAAGAGAGGAAACGTCCGCCTGTCCGCGTTGCCGGCGAGAACAGGATTTTTTCGTTCATTTTGACGTGAACGAGCGTGTACCCCCGCCCCGTACCCGATGCACGCCACGCGTTGCGCATCGCGCCCTTCGTAAACACGATCGAGCGAAACCCGCCGCGTGATAACGACGTGCAGCCGTTCATTTACTCCTTTTGCGGCATGTCTCGCCATAAATTTCTCCGACGCCCGTAGCCGAGGTATTTAATCGCGAATGTTAACAGCCTCGCTGTTGATCGGAGTTGACAGTGAATTTTAAATGATGCTTCAAAAGATATTAAAAAAGTAAATTTAATAAAACAATAGACAATTACAATTTGTAAAATTATATCTTTAATTTCTATCTAATATCGTACATTCATAAGTACATAATGTTGCAAATCTATGTCGTTATTTAGTACGCGATATTGGTATTTTTTACCCGGATCTATTATGCTCTATGAACTTGTATTATCTCTATTTTCTCTCGCGGTCTACGATGTAAAAACTTTGGAGAGCCTTCGAAGACTTTGCGAGAGCATTCTGTAAGTAGATGATCCGATGCAGCGAGAATGTTTTGCAATATCGTAAATGTGCGTGCTGAGAAGACAATCTTCCCGGGGCATGAAAAGGCTGGTCCTCCTTAAGTGCGTAATTCCCGACGTCCACCATTATTAAACTGCTATTAATCCGTGCCGCTGTGAAACGGGCAATAAGACGCAACAAGAACGACATCGCGTCGACGTGCGTCGTCTTCTCATCCTCGTGTTTCTTTGCTTGATACCAGCTTCGAATGACCTAGATGTTTGTCCTCGGACGGATACGGCGGTCTCTTCTAGTTTCGGGATAAGGAGACGACCACTGTCCTTCGCTTCCACCGTATCGCCAAGGGACTTTTGCACCACGATAACTACCGATGGTAGGACACAGTCGCCGGTAGAACTCGTAGGTGGGCTCCTTCCCGTCCGCGGCACGTCATCCGTAATTACAGGTTCCTTTATTTACCGCCTGTTACACACTTCGTTAGCACGTCACTTATATAAAGCATTCGTGTACCATTTAGTAGGATATCTCTCTCTCTCTCTCTCTCTCTCTCTCTCTCTCTCTCTCTCTCTCTCTCTCTATCTCCTCCCTCCCTCCCTCCCTCCCTCCCTCATCCTCGAAATGCCGTGTACAATTCTGTTGCCTTTGTATCGTCCTTTTACATCTTACTCTTCTTCTATCCGGCACTGAGTCGATCTTGACCATTATTTCCCCTTCTTCTATCTCACCTTCTCGGTTCGTCGTGAATTTTACTGCGTGCCGCGATCATTGCGACGCTAACGATCATCAGGTTTTCGCCAATGTACATAATTTAGAGGAGCTGTGGTCTCTTTCTTTCAACCTACATTTTCCGAACAGTGTAAAAATTTAACTCCTATTTTGTGATTTATTATACATCCTCCCGTCTTACAGAAGCTATAATTATAAATTTAACATCTTTTTTTCTATTTTATTATTTTTAATGTTACACATATCATTGAGAAGTCATTCACCAATATCGACAATAAATAATAATTTACAGTGCTTCATTGACGTTAAACGGTCTCGCCATGTAAAACATTATCTCGACCACTTTCCATTGACGCTAATCATCTTGCGTGATTTGAGGGGAAAGAACGATCATCGGTCGTGGTTCTGGACGATCGCGGCATTACGACGGCGATACAGCAACAGTGAGAGAGCGTTTTATGAATGAATCGCGTGCGTGCCAACCGTCCTATTAGCGGTAGGCCCCTGCCAACGGTAGCCAAGTTGTGTTCGAACACGAGAACGTTTCTCAATTACCTCGCAAAGCCGCTCTCAGTGCGCGCACCTACCGCCGTGATTATAACCGAGCCGTGACGTGCCAGCTCGCCACCGCTGTTTCACGAAGGTCTCGGCCAAGGCGTTACCATCACAACCCGGTTAGTGCCGCGCTTCGTCTACCTGAATGGAGATTGCACATGCCACGAGATCACTATGGATAATTTTAAACTCTCCGAATAAAATCACCTATCTGACTTCAGGAATTATGTCAACTGTGCATCTACTGGATTAACAAATACATAAAAGATTGATATATTAGTAAAAAATACACGAGAACAAATTAAATTATACAAATCAGAGAGTGAACGTGAAATTTAATCTTGATTTTTTAAAAAGATATTAGATGCCTTTTCTGAAATTAATATAATTTCTGTATGTCATCTCTTACGAAATGGTGAATAGTACGAATCTTATTTCTGCGCGAGCAGAACTAACTTCCATACTATACAGAAGCTCCTCCGGTAAGTTTTCATTTCTTGAAAATTGCAATAAACACGCGCGTGCATTTCTTAGCGGCCAAGCAGAAAGAAACGAGTAAATAAAGCCACAAACCAGAAGCGTGACACTTCATCATCCTCGACGCGCAGAAAGAACGAGCCATGCGGCGTTCAGATCTCTTCAGAACTTGCACCTCGATTCCACTTAGTAGTTTCCCATTTCCGTCTCGTCGTCTGCTGTAATGAGGTTTCAGAAAGCACGTGGCATGCAAAAGTAAGGCAACGGTGGAATGGGATTAGAAGGATAATCACAAATTTACCTATATTTATATTAGATTATTATATAATAACCTGAAGAACAGGAAGGAAGTTTAAAAACTTGACACTGATAATAACATGCGATAAGTGAGATTGCCATTTTATAAATTTATTGATTCTTGAAATTTCACTATAATATTATTCATTATAATTCGTCTGCGCAGAAGACATTACGTTATTCTGAAAAATCTCATTTTCCGTTCGCAACTAGGGACGACCATAGTGAAACTTCGAATCGTCGCAATTGTTAGACGGCGCGGATTCGCGAGTAGAACTTTTTTAGAATGATAATTACGATTGTAATTAAACTTTTCAGAATGAAAAGGAACCCTCGCGATATCCGTGGAGAAATGAGCAAGCGAGCGCGAGAGAACGGTACGGGAAGAAAAGGGGGTGGGTGGGCAGCGGGAAAGGGAGGGATCGGAGGTTCCAGAAGGGTGCAGGCGGTTGGTGGAGTATCCGGGCTCGAAGGGGATGCGAGTGGAGCAGCTCGGTTGAAGCCTTGGCAAGGCGGAGTGCCATAATTGGAGCGGTCGCGTGCGCCCGCCGCAGGACAATAGACTCGTCCGAGTGCAAATTATTAACGCAGCGCTCTCTTCTCTCTGTTTCTTTCTTGCTACCTCTCGCCCGGACTACTCGTCTCGAAAGAATCACGTTCTTCTTGCCGTTTCGATATGATGATTATGCGACTACAATGCGGTAACCACTGTTCCGAAAAATCGCAATAGAGCAACAAACGCAGATACATTGAAAAGATTTATAATGATTTCGTACAACGAATTATACAACAGATGTAGCCATAATTAATGAGCATGAATTATCGGATAAAATTTTCAAAATAATAATTTTATTTCCTGCAATTTTGCCGCTGTGCAATGTTACGCGATATCTAGAGTAATGAACGCAGCCGTTTATCCATCCGTAACAGACGCGAACGAATGCAAGCCAAAAAAGGGGAAACTAATAGAAAGAAAAAAGCTCCAACCTTTGGTTTTGAGCCGCGACCCGGCAGAAAATGCAAAATACGCGGAAAGAGAGGAGGAGGAAGGGATCGGAGGGAACCACGTATCCAATACTCGAGATCCTGAAGCATGGCCGGTGGCCTTTTGTTTAGCAAGGATCGACGTCGAGGGCGGAGATGATGGAAAAAGAATGAAAAGAGATAAACGGAATAGAGGGGAGGAGTGAGGAAAGGGATAACCTGGCAGAGGCAACGCGGCCGAGATAAATTTGCGCTAAGTGCAAAATCTTTGTGACCTCGGTGTGCCCGATCCTCTTTCCCATTTCCGTTCTCTCAATGCATGAATGGCTGGTTGAAGATGGAGGAACGCGAAGAAGCGAAATTACGCTAAGTTTAGGATGCGGATATGAAGCGGCGGCGAATGGATGGCCAATCAGGGGTGAGCTCCATTTAAACCGCGGCGGATTCTCCGCGCCGCGACTGAAAGGCATTTAACCGATCCAAAAGACCACCCCCTTTATCTCCCCTTCGCTTTCATTAGGACATCATACTTTGTCCCTCTCGCTACGCCAAGGTTTATATTTTAAATGCTAATTGCTAGTTTTTAATGGGCCGTGCTCCGAGCCTCTGGCTTCTTTTATTGTACGAGCGCGCGTCAAAAGCGGGAAAAAGGAGATGATACGTAAAGAGACGGAAAAGGTGAAAAAGCAGAGTGCAGAGAATACTCGATAATATGAATCACAGCAGGATAAAGAAAGATGGAAGTTGTTTACAAAATAACGCGATAAATATCGACTATGAATGCCGTAAAAAAATCAGGTAAATGCAGCATAATGTAACTATGTGATTGCGGGATGAAATTACACCCAACACACATACGCAGAGTTTTAAATAAAATAAAACTTTAAGAATTTGGAATATATTATATAGAGAAAGAAAAGGGGAGAAAAGTAGGAAACATACTTACGTGAGACGAAGAGGAGGACGTTCCGCTCCTACCTCTCTAAGGGCAGCCGCGACCACCGGTATTTGTTCCGTCGGATATAATGAAAAAATTACGGCTTTTGCCGGCAATTATGTATATACGAAGGTGCCGTGCGCGCGCACACACACGCACACAAGCGTAAGACTCCGGTCCGCCGCGTGCAACCGCGGTTATAATTTCTCTCTCGTTCCCGCGCAAATTCCCCTTCCCCGACTCCCTCCTTTTCTCTCCTCATTCTTGCCCCCTCGTCTCGTCCTGCGATTAAACCGCGCAGACACACGCGTGTTGTAAGTTTCCTCGTTCTTGTTACCGACAATTACTGACGCTGCTCGTTTAATCCTTGTTTTTTTTTTTTTTTTTTTTTTTTCAGGTAGCTCCCGGCTGCCAGAGTTATGTTAAATAGATTGAGCGAAAACAATTATGCTACCCTCGAAGGAGGGATATCGCTCGCGATACTTATTATACTCGTCACGGGACGCTGCCTCGTTGCGATCCGCGCGCGTCGATGAGAATCTCGGCGTGAGGTTTGCGAGGTTAACGAAATCGGCTTGTTCGCGCCACTCTAACGAGAAAATTACTTCAAATTGGTATAATAGCTTCTCTTTCTTTCCAAACTGCCGAGCGGAAACGTCGAACGGAAAGACGAACGCGATCCGCTCGGTCTTTTCTACTACAGTGTGTATCTATCGTGCTGTTTGTTTGTACTTGGCGCTTTAGGCGTTGCGAAGGAAGTTTAACAACTCGTAAATTACAAGAAAATTGAAATAGAAACGTGAAGTGGTTTAGCTTAAACACGAAACTACTTTTCGATAATGGCTACGATGATGGCTACAAATAGTTTTTAGAAGGTGAAGAATCTCTTTGGAGATAAAACAAATGTTTCAATTATGCCTAGTATCTTTCTGAAATGTTTACTAATTTGAAAGATTTCTAAAATAAGATGTATGAGATAGAGCGACAGTAATCAATGTCGAATGTTTCCAACGAAAAAAGACGTAGTATCTTGTACTTCGAAACTGGGAAAGAAGTGAAATTTGCAGTGAGGCGAATATAAGCGAATCAAGGAAGAGCAAGTAGATGAAGAGAAAATGAAGCACGGACAAAAATGTGAAATCGCTGAGAAGGTAGGGTGGGAAAGGACGACCAATGCTGCCCATATTATTAGCACTTTGAATGCTTGAAAACTTTAGACGGAAGGAAGAGTATTCATGCTTTGCCATGAATAGCATCATGAGGCCGTAGGGATATTCGCAGACGCGATAACGAGGTTGCTGCGACAACGCCGAAGGAAGCAGAAGGTGATGACGAGGAGATACCGAGAGAGTTTCGATGCGCTAGAAATCGCCCAGAAAGATCGTAGTATTAGCGTTCGAGGGTGCGCTTAGCTGAAAGGAGCAAGTCGAGAGGGCTCGACGACGGAGAACCGGGGGAATACCGCGGACTGAAAGCCCGATTATCTTCCGCTCCTCGTCGCCGCCACGTCGTAATCAGCAAATTAAAGCGAGCCCGCGGGCCAACCTCTACGCGTTGCTCTTCATCTCTTCGTCTTCTTTCTTCTGTTCTCGTTTATCTTCTCCACGAGCATGGTCCTTCTCCGGATCTTCTTGCCTGTCGCTTCGCGAAAAAGGAAGCCAATTGTGTTGACTTCCGCGACCAAGGACGCAAGAAAGGCTCGGAAGGCCACGGAAGAAGGGAGACTCGCGAACGAGTGAAAACTTTTACCAGGTGACCATTGTCACTTGGCAACTGGCCGCATCCTAATTTACTTGTACTAACTTTCGTCGGGCTCTTTGTTCACCCACGGATTTCCTTTCGACAGAGGAGAACTAGTTTGCTCGGAAGGACACAACCGTGCCACATAGATGATATCGCTCATAATAATCCCCATTACTTTAGAAGTCTTGACTAATAGATCTTGCTTTTTATTATTTATTAAAAATTAATGAAAAGCACTGTTTACTTAGATGTTAGTTTATCATAGAAATGTTGCGTTATCAAGGTATAACGTACGATACGAACGCATTTTTTATTTAAATATGCAATTACTTCATTTTTATGGATTTTTTCGCAAATATTGTTATGCTTCTAATGATATATAAAAAATATTTGTATATAAAAAATTAAATAATTATTCATTTTGATATTGTTGAAGACATTTTTGATAAATAAATTGATAGATAAATTTTTACAAATAAATTTCATCTGTCTAGCAAATATAATGTGGTTTTCGATAATCAGCCGTCTCTTCAAAGGCTATAATTACACTATAAACTCCCGCGAGATGCCATTCTAACTCGATGTAACGAGTTCCCGAGGCGTAAGTTTCGATACCATGTAACGCGAGTTAACATCAGTCACTCGGCCGAGTTAACGAACGGGAATCGATACGATTGCACGGTCGCGCGGAATTATTTGGCAAATATAACGGTGCCGCGCGGTGCAGCTGGTGCCGCGCGGGTTTAGTCTTCCGCGCGGTGGTTTTTCGTGATCCCGATAGAAGCGTGCGCGCGCGCGCGCGCGCGCGTGCGGCAGTTCTCGCGCGGTCGCGCGATAGCATGGGCACTCGTGTTTAATGCAAATTCGCAAATTGGAGAGGCCACGGTAATCAACTAACCGCCAACGAGTAACTCCCGTAAACTCATTGAAATAGTTCATAACTTCGGGCGCTAGTTTGAGTTTCGGAGGGGAACGAGGAGGGAGGCCCCAACTTCCGCGGAATTTCCCACATCATACCGGCCGACCGACTGCCCTGGCGCATTGTTAGGACGTTCCTGATAACTTTTCTGTGATGTTTTTATCTCGCATCACGTATAAATGGCGAGTTTAAAAGGTGCAGAGTTTCCCAATTTAAGAAAGTTGGATTTAAGATGTGGAGTCGCGCAACTTGCAAGAACTTATACGCGTAATATATGTGATAAAAGCTTAAAAAGCTCTGAAAATATTAAACGCTATCGACATATGAATCGAGGACTCGTTGCGTAAAATTAACGCTATGCGGTTTCACGCGTATTTCTTAATTATTCGAATTCGAAACTCCAAAACCTTCATCGCGGACTGCGGAGAAAATCTTGACAGAATTAAGGAAGAAGAAGAGGGGTAGGCATCTCATCAGATTAAAAACTTTCGCAGACATAAATAAATGAGCCGCCAGGCACAATGGAACAACGTTCGACTGACGAAGAGGGCGGGAGAGGGGAAGAAGGAGTCATGGTAGCAAAAGCGACAGCAATGGTAGAAGCGCGACTCCGACAACAGCGATACCGAACAGCGGGGGACTGGCCGGTGACTGTGGGTTTGCGTATCCGCTCTTAGTATATTGGAACAGGAGTCTTTCTGTTCCCCTTTCTCCCTCTCTTTCTCTCTGTTCGAAAATCATACCATCGCGTTGCTCGTCTCGCCTGCTCCCGTCGTTGTCCCATCCTTTCCGCGCTCTTCATCCTCTCTCGTACACCTTTCGTCGTTCTTTCTTCGACTCAATCCTCTCGACTAAGCGAACCCGCCTCACTGCCCTCCGCGACTTCATCTCCCCTCGCTCTCTTCCGCCTCGTCCTCGTCTCTCGCTCTCTATCTACCTATCTTTATCTCTCTCCGCTTCTCTCCATTGCGCTATCCGCCGCGCAGACCCTCGGCCACGTACACAAAGCCCACCGGTCCCTGGCTTTTATTACGAGATACGAGATAGCCCCCCGGCCTCGTCCAGGTTCACCCATACCTACTCGTCCCGTATACACTCTCCGGACGCGACGCCGTTGCGATATATATTGGCAAACTTTGCGAATGTCGGATCACGCCGGATTACGCATCTCCAGCAATATCGTCTTTTCTTACACACTCGCACCGTGCGGGAGTAACCCTCGTGCCGAGACGAAATATGCTCCTATTATCTTCTACGTTTTTATCACGATGAAAATCTAACGGAAGAACATTCGTTCTTTATCCATTAGTAATTCATTTTATAAGGTCTATATAGTGAGTGGTTGGACTCGAGTTTTGAAATAACGTCTAATTAATTAACCGAAATATTAAAATCAAGATAACTCAAGATTTTTATCAGAAGAGAAGATAGGAATAGAAGAAAATAATGCAAAAAAATTATCTACTGCGAGCACACACATCTCGAACGGGTCAGCGGATATCGTATCGTCTTTCTCAAACCAAGTGGCACAGCGGATCCTCTCTCGATCGTGCTCGCGAGTCGATTTTCATGGCGAACGCCAGAAGACGAAGTTTACCTCGCTCCCGTCATTCCGAAGTGGAATAACAGCGCGCGCGCGCGCGCGCGCTCCCTCGCCAGCAAAGGCGGACTTAAATCGATTAGAGGATGGCCCATGAGATGGAATCATCGGGTATGGGAAACTGATAGAGCAACGAGATTGGACAGAATGGGAAGCCCCGCAAAGTGGATGAGAGAGCACTATCACTCCTCCCTCGTGCGCAAGGCCTGGTCTGCTGCGCGAACTTGCCCAAGTAAATTGCACTTCCTTTTTTCGTGCCGCCGCGCTTCGCGGAATATATTGGGGCCCGATCGATTTTTCTGGGGAAAAATCCATCGAAAATTCAATCATGCGCTTTCAGAGCGAGCGGGTCGGCGTATCTATTACTGGCGCATTATGCAAAGATACCTTCCACGGACGCATTAACGCCGAAATGTCGATCTATCTCTTCTCCGTTGAAAATTTAATGGCACGCGTAAAATCAGATTTTTATTGCGTCTCATAAAATTTTACCTATTATATTGCTTCAAAGTACTTTATGAATGCAGGATATACATACATATAGCGGTACATGTGTGTGTGTGTGTCAACGCTTAGAAAATTTAGATAAATCTTAACTTTCCCGAAAATTTTACTTATTGCTGATTATTATTTATTGTTGATTATTTAATCTTTGATGATTTACACATTGGTTTGATCCAGTTTTGACGGAAGCACTTGATCAACTGATAAAAATGACATCGGGCAAAATACGATATGCGGTTTTCGAAAGTTTGTCGTGCAATTTTGTCGGCACTGACGAGAGGCGAGAGGAGGCGTTTAGAGGGAGGCGGCTGCAGGCGTGAACAGAGCGATACAGAGTGGACAGGGGTAGGCAGGCAGGCAGGCAGGCAGGCAGGCAGGCAGGCAGGCAGGCAGGCAGGCAAGCAAGCAGGGATGATGGCGAACGGATGCATAGCGCGAGCACGGAGGAGGGACACTGACGCGAGTCCGTTGGGTGCGAAAGCCAAAACCGCAGAATGGAATTACTCCTGCTCAATCGTTTATAACGGCAGGATAAATGGATTAAACCGTCGGCGCACGACTCGCAGTTTATTTGTCATCGCGCAGAGAAGCACGGTCGGCGAGTCGCGTGTGTTCGCGCGCCGAAAGTCGCACTTGAGAAATCTCGACGTTACAAATGTAAGTTGCCAACCGAACTAGATCATTGACAGCACCATCTACTTTAGCTTATCTAAGAATTGCGAAGAATATGTTCTACAAGGATGTAATTACAGCAATTTGTTTCTTTTTTATTTCGCACCGAGATGCATAACGTAAAAAATTACTGGAAGGAGTAACGGGGAAAGAATACGCATAATGAATCCACGCATTTCTTGCAGCGAAATGAAATATCACAAAGTCGCGGCGAGGGCTTTTTTATATCGTAGGGGGAGCCTTTGCAAGCTTACTTAAATGGCGAAGAGTGGATATGCATTACTATCCCCCTTAAAGAGAGAGAACCAAATGTCCGATAACGAAAGCGCGGCGAACAATACGTTCCCAAAGTCTAATAGTAATACAAATCATGGTATACGTTCCTTCTTTTCTCTTCCATATTTGTCGAGTCATTATTATGAAGAACCAAAGAAGGATGAGAAGAACATTGCTGCACATTATTTTCTATTCTTCTCTCGGTTTTTTTTATAGAGAATGGACAAAATAAAATACGGAATCAGAATTTGTTTATATAGTATAATTATTACAAAAGTTTCCAGTCTCATCTATAAAATTTGCTTTTATTCAGGAACTAGGATTACATTGTGTTCCCACGATTTCGTTCGTGGTACGAGACGTTCGTGGGCCGAGTGTTGAAGAAAAATCGCACCCCCTCGTGTCACCCGCTAGTCGGTCTCTGGTAACGACGGGCGGCGACGACGGCGGTGAAGGCAGAAGCGATGGTAATGAAAAACGCCAGTGAGGGACGGCTGCTTGATACGAAAAGGTAGATAGAGGCCGTCGAGCGTAGTAGGTGTATACGTGTGCGAAGGGTGCCACGAAAGGGTGCGAGAGTAGCCTAGGCATTGTTTGAAACGCGAACGCTTAGTAAAGTTGCATGGCGAAAGAGCTCGAGGAAGAGAAAGAAAGAAAAAGAGAGACTCTGCAACCTGAATGCAATTCTCGACTGGGAATATGAGAAAGAAAAAGAGAAATGATGGAGCAAGGTGTACGTAGCGCATGCTTATCGTCACCGTCTATCAAGTAGTCTTGTCAAAAGGTTTCAACGATTTTAGAACGGGCGCGCTGCTCTATGTCGCGTTAATGGAAATGTGAGATTTTGTTTCGACTTGGAATGTATTCGCGATCGGACCGCGAGCGCGCCCATTTCCGTCGCGAACCTCTCGTCAACCGCGCGTAAACAGCGATCAAAACGACTAACAATAAGTGTATACAAATAAACTGTCTTGTGTAGTTCCATACGTTTGAGTTTATTTTTTAATAAATAAATATTATATATTTGTGTGTGCATGAAAACTATCTGGAAACTAATAGGAATTTTTTTATCTCAGGAATGTGTATTTTATATACATGATTCAATATCTCCGTAAACATTTTCACGTTATTATAATATTGCATATCTTACATAAATAGAACACATAATTGATGCGATTTATGAAGAAAAAAAATCAATATTTATAAGATTAATATTATTAATATTATTAATCTTTATGAGCATTAGTCAGCCAATATAATGATTGTATGCTTAATTTACGTATCGTACTCTTTTTTTGTGAACATTTTGCATCTGGAGTTGTTACTTTTTTCTTTAATTTTTATTCAGCTAAGTTTTGACTACGTCGAATCAGTCAGAAGCAGATGTTGGCCGAATTAGCTGAATTCTCTCTGGCAAATGCAAATAATCGAAATAGTAGTATCATATTCCAAGCAAGGGTTACTGTTGTGAGTCGATGTTGGATGGTTAGGCGGGCAACTGTATCGAGAGGGTGTCTAGAAATCCCATTCATTAGAGGTAACATTACGCGCCTCGTTGCTGCAACGGTCTTGATAATCTCATGGAGATATCATCTACTGATTTCAAAAGTTGTAAGTTCTAAAGAAGTTGTTGAATATTTTACTGTTATTTAATAATAGCACTACAAATTATTCTATTTTTAATGGAAAATTTTGTTAATTTATTTGATATTGTATTAATTATACAGGAAATTTGATAAAGATTTTAATACAAGCAAAGGATTAAGAGAGGTAATTTATTCCTGATAATAGCGAATTATTTATCTCAAGCTCCTTCTTTTCCTTATCGATGCAATTCTAACGAAGCGTCTCATTTAAAAAGCAAATGCCACGTTAAAGCGCTTGATTGTATTCGATTGGTAGTTTTCACGCTAATTGGAATGAAAAAGTTGAACAAAATACCGTTCTTAGTCTGATCGTTTTCTGGATGAGCATCCGTAGAATTGTTAAAAAATTTCCTTAATCTCTGTTGGTCGTCATGTATCATAAATACAACAACTTAATAATAGCATCAAGTGTACCGAATATGCCAATGCCACGAACTTGCTCTCTCATAAAGATGAGCCAGAGCTAAAAAGGGGGGAGAAGAGAAACATCCAGTTTTGTATTCCGAGTCGTAAACGAGAAGCACACATATTGTGCCGACAATTAAAGAAATTACGTACGTAATATTTGACACTTTAATAATGCATCGCGAATGCACTGCCGGCGGCAATGCAACGCGATTTAATAGCCAGTGATAATTGTTCACGCTCAAAGCAAATAGCTTCTATGAGAATACAACGTGCATTGTCAAATGTAAAATAATGTAAACAAGCTCTAGGAGAGTCCGATCTGTTTAAAACATAAATAGTGAATATTTCGTTCTGTTCCGTATTTTCTCCGTTGAATAAAAAATGAGAATACCGTTCTATCATTATTAATTAATAATATGTTTATTTTATGATTAAAATAATCTCACGGGATTCGTCCAATTTTATTTCGCGCTTTAAATTCGTCGATAAACCGCTGTTATTTTTTCCAATATTCTTTTCTTTCCGAATTTGTCATGTTTAAACCGGAAGAAGAACACGCCGAATCATTCTGAGCATCCGATCTCGAGCGTATGTTTAATTGTATTTTCGCTCGTTTCGACTGAGGATGCTTTTGAAGTTCTTCACTGATGGTGCGGACGCAGATAGCAATATTTTCGCGTAGTAACGGGAGAGATCTTAAATCTCCGAGAAAAGAGATCAAAACAAATCGGCTTTGCCTAGGCTTCCTTCCGAAGGGCTCTACTCGAAGGGAGAGAAGAGAGAGGGAATGGATCGCCGTTCTGTATGAGGGGTTATTCTTAATATTTGTAAGGTTTTCATCTCGCCAGGAAGAAGTGAGATGACTGGCACCCTCCGGCATCACGGAAATACGCAAATCGCGGATTAGAAACGAAGAGCGAAAATGTCGGCTGATCTCTTTGCCGACGAGTTCGCCTTAAGCGTCGATCAAAATCTGCAGTATGGCAGTTTTTCGAATCATTGAGGAAAACATCGCGCTAAACTAAAAAGACTTATAAAAGTTTTTTCAGCGCTTTTTTGGACAAAGATAAAAAAGATTTTTAATTATTTCTATTATAACATAATCCTATTAATCCTATTTTAATTAATTCTATTATACATAAATATCTGGAAAACTGCAAAATATCCGCAAAACCGAGTAACGAGATTAGATTGTACGGTTTTGTATTACAGATATTAGATTAGCGAGAATGACTGTTCATTTCTGACTTGACAGGCGAGATAACAGTATGATAGTAGATGGATTTCTTCGTGGCGAAATATGTCGCGGAGATGATTACGCCACGATACGCGTATTATGCATGTTAGTACTGACGGCGCATAATCCGCCGCTAACGCAAAGCTGCCGACAGTCATAAAATTAACTCGTCAGTCCTAGAGTGACTCAATGAAAAGATGATATCGCGGAAACCGCTTGAATCATTAATATTCATTACAGTCCAACTCAAACCATAATAACGCGTCATCCGAGCGAAGAACTTTTCACGCATTTTTATATATTTATCTCGGAATGAATTTATGATAAACAAGATCTGAAGCTATTATTCTCTGCAAACCAAACAAAATAAAAAATATTCAGCAAATTTATAAAGATTATAAATTTTTTTGCGACTTTATGGTTTTTAAGTTACATGAACATGGCAAATAAAGATAGACAGTCATTAACAGGCAGATATTCTGTCAGGTTTGAAAATATCGAAATTGTGGATCATCTTTGATCGTCGATCATTGCGGGGGAATCATACATTATATATTTAAAGCGTATTTTCGCCAATTAGGTGAAAAGCAGACGCTTCCCATACCCGGCGAATCCATAATAGCGTGCCAACGATTTTCCGCGAAGGACCGCTGAAAATTTCGTGGACGGACGACAGCTTTGTAGAGAGAAACCGCCAAGTCTCCGCGAACGTGACAAATGGAAACCGGTGGTTGGCAGCTCGTTCGTTGAACACACCACCGTTATGAAATGACGACGTGATGCCGGCGCTGGTCTGATGGTTGTAATCGCAACGCGCTGCCGTACCATCGTTGTTGCTGTTATCGTTGTTGTATTGCTGTTGGTGTTGCCGTAGATGGAGAGGTTTAGGCTGCCCTGGGCTTGCTACGCACAGGGCTCACGGCTACGTAGCTAATTACCCGATCCTACCGTGAACAACTGAGCGCGTTCATTGGGACGAAAGGGGGTTGGGCGAGAGAAGGATGAAGGATCAGGGCAGCGGGGGCGGCGACATGGGGTTGTGCTACCGCCGCCGCTACTACTACTGCTGCTGCTGCTGCTACCGCTACTGCTGCTGCTGCTGCTGACACCAAAGACTTCTCAACATCCAACCGGGACTCGACTCGGTGGCAGCCATAATACAACTTCGTCCGGTTATACGAATATTTCGCCGTAAACTGGAGGCCAACGTCGAGAACCGCCGCCGGCATTCGGTTTCAATGGCCAACAGCAGTCGGCTTGGGCAGCAACCCTCTCTGATTCCGCTGAAAAAGGGAAATTCTACGACTGTGAACCTGTAACGGTGAATAATGGCGAGTTTATAAAACGAGAGAGAGAAAGAGAGAGAGGGGGGGGAAGCGGAAAATACATGCAATCTATTTTTATTGGTAGTTTGCTATGCTTCATAAAGAGGATCGAAGTCATATCGCGGAAGTTTTCTAAAGGATTCTTCGTTAAGTAATTGATGCCTTTCGTTAATTTGTTATCGAAGCCATCCAGATTGAAATTTTGGATACGCCTTATTTTATTGGGCAAAGTATTATTATAATGAAATACTGTGTATAAATATGTATGCGTGTTTGCATGTGAATAGGCATAGATGAGAATTCAAAAGGACACGGAATACCTAGATAAGACCTTCTTATTTCAGTTTACTTTAGATGATTTCGAATACATTAAGGTGACTTTTCATGACTTTTCATGTCTTTACCTTTATTTATTATCTTAAATTGATATATACATCGTTGAATGTTAGACTCAGTCTTGGTTGAACCGTTATAATGATAAGTAACTAAAATTTTTATCCACATGAACACATTTTCTCTTTCACAAAAATGTATTTATGTCCACTTTTCTTTCATCTAAAAAGAGTTGGAACGATAACACTAAGATTTTATATTGGTTATAATTTTTAATAATGGGGATTTTGTATATTTAATACTTTAATACTATTTAATACTCAAGGATTGACACACTTTTGACGAATATTGACCTGACCATTAAAGATCTCAACATCCTGTTATTATGGACCTCCTTCATATTAATAAGAGGAATATTAGTAAGAGATAAATGTATGATATGTTGACTGCTTATATACTTCGGATACACATAAAGGATAGACATCAGATTCTGACCACCAAGGAATTCACTCTCTTAATGTATTTATAGTTTAAGGTATGGGGGTTCTTTTTATGTATTACATAGACGATATTTTTTATGTATTACATAGACTGAAGATGACTAAGTCAAGTCGAAACGTCTCTATCATTATATTTAACTTTTAAATGAAATAAATTTTTATCATTTTTTCGATCCATTAATTGCTCGTTATATATTGACCTTCTATTGTTAATGTTTTCTATTACTTAGTAATGCGAGCGTTTCACATATTTTAAAAATAGATGAGAATTGTTCTGCGACAAGAAATTCTCAATGTACATGATGGTCTACTACTATGTCTACTACTTAGGTCTACTACTTGCTCAAATACACAAATTGTCATTATTATTTGAATTTATATCTTCTTAAAAAATTATCTTTTTTTAATTAAACAATTACAAGATAGAAATCTCAATATATAATATCAAGTTAAGGATGCTGATGTAACCGATTTTAAACAAACAGCTTCTTCAATGACTGATACATATCCAAAGCGTTATCTAATATAATTGGAATTCTTTTCCCGCAATAATACGGTTCCGGATTGATGTGAAAAGCGGCGAGCGATTCTCTTTGCACGAGAACGTATCGAGGTGGATGAGTCTCCTCGGTGGTGAGACCACATCGGACTGACGTGTGATATTGACCTGTGTGTCGAGATATGATATGATAGGAAGGTATTTATACCGGAGCAGCGGCGAGCCGAATGGCAGGAGCCACGGCGAATAGGAGGCAACCTCGTGTAGGAGATGATCGAGAGAACGACAGGATGGAGCGGCGGGTGAGAGAGGAAGCTGTTGAAAGGGAAGGGGATCGATCCGATTTTCCAATCTCGGCGGTCGACTGTATTTGTATTCCGGCACAAGCCACTGGTTCCGTGCCAACTATAGCGCGCCTGATTTCTAACCGTATACGGCCGTGGTATTCATCTATATGGCACTCTGATCCCGACTAATAGCGAAGACTGATAGAACAACGATCGGCGATAGGTAACACCGCACACGGCAAATGTTGTAGATTGTTGTTTGGTTGCGCGAATTGATATTTCCTTAGATCTGATAACGTTGTTCTGTCTTTTGATGAAAAATTAGCTCTTGCTGATAAGAACTATTAACACACTTCGAGATATAACAATATTAATATTAAAACACAAAATTCCTGCTTGATTCTAGCCAGATCGATGCTAATGATTCTTAAAATGTAAAATATTGAATATGATGCAAATTATGGAATAAGGAAATTGAGTGGAAGTGACTAGGAAACTCAAAAGGCAAGAACTGGGAACGACAGAGGGATTTTTCGAGTGTAAAAGTTTCTGCCAACTAATTGATTCGACGAGTTAATAAAGGTCGCCATGAATGTTGTCACGCGATAAAGTTTCTATGCACGATTAATTATGAAGTTTATATTAGTACTGATACAAAATATGTTATATATTTTCTTTCTCTGTGTTCCGTCAATCGAGGAGAGAGTGAAGCTGGAGTCACAGCACAAGAATGGAATAAGATGAAGAACAAGAGGGGGGAGGGAGCTGAATGAATTTTCCAATCTGCATGGAGATCTATCTATCTTCGTTCGTCGTTCTCGCTGCCTCATCATATCATTTGGTCTGTTCTTTTTCGCTGCACTTCTGAACTAGTGTAATAAGTTAGAATGAGACAGATAACTTATTGCACTAGGTCAGAAGTGCAGCGAAAAAGAACAGACCGATTGTATGACTGAATTCTAACGCTTATACGTTGGACGCAATCAGATCATGCAAATCATGAAGACGATTTTTCCTCATTCGTTTAGCATAGAAATAGCTTATTGAATATTAATTCGCGAATCGAACGAATCGAGCGATCACAATAGCATCAGATAAATTTCATACTAATATTTAAATAAATTAAGGAGCCAAATTAAAATTAAATCTGATCCTTGTACGTGAGAAACGTTTTTTCGTGCGCATATAATTTTTAATCAGGAATATTATAACATTTTAGAATATGAGTCTTATATAATTATCACACTGTTCGAATGTTCGCTCAGAATTTCCATCATTGCGCTTTGCGCCTTCATCGTTCGTCTCCAGCCGCGAGGAAAGTCGAGCGATGGATAAGGGTGGAAAGAAACGAAAGGGGACGACGAAGAGGAGGAGGGCGACGAAGTGGTGGGTAGACGCGGCGGATGGATCGATCGTATTTTCCAATCTCGACGGAAACCCGTCCACCGCCGGCAACTCCCGCGTCCCCCTTCAACCCCCCGCGACTGTATTTGAATTCCAGCGCGTACAGCTCGGACGCAAACCGAGCGATCGAGCGAGCGCGTAGAGCGAGTACAGAACCAGGCTTCTGTGCCGCATCCCGGAGTACGGTCATGGCGTGTCAGGCCTGCCAGAGGATATCCCAGTGGCTGTGATAGCCGCGCACCACACCGCACCACACTACACCACACTATACCACATCACCTCGATGCCCCCCAAGCTTACTCTCTGCGAGCCTCGATGGTATCCTCTCTCGGTTCTCCTATCAGTTTCTCTCGTTCTCTCGCTCCCGTCATCTCGCTCTTCCTACCATCTCTCCCGTGGCTCGCTATCGCTCTCTCCATGTTGGTAGTTGCGGCCGGTGCTGCGATTGAATGCTAGGAATTTCATCATGAGTTGAGTCGTGGAGACGGCAGCGGCAGCGGCGGCAACAGCAGCGGTGGCGGCGGTGGCAGCGGCGGGGCTCGATCCAGGGGGACCCGGCACGATGAAGAACGGGGGCGGAAGGACGGGGGAAGAGAAAACCGGGGTGGTGGAGAACCGCCCCCGGTTCGTTCCGGCGTATCCACCCCGCGGACACGCCGTGCGAGCTAACCGGGTCTAGGGAGCTCGCTGCCTTGCTTAGCAGCCAGCCGTTCCAATCATGATTCCACGCTCCCACCGTTTGAAGTCTCTCGATTGAAAAGGGGCGGAGGTTTGACTAAAGAACGAGTGCCCTGGCTATCGGCTATCGCTCTATGCCCGATGCGCGCGTGTGTGATCATCCGACGGTCACACGCGCATCGCATATTATAGAACGTTCCAAAATCAGTGGTGCATATCTCAACGACAAATTCCAGAAAGTGCCAAGAACATGCATTTTACTACATGAAAGTATAAAAGATTGCTTTTATACTTTATACAACATTAAAATTTCCATTTCTTCTCGCCTTGTATCTTCTAAATATTCAGATGCCAGATATCAAGAAGATTTCCTTGGTCAACCCGAATTATCTCAGAGATTAATTCTTGAAGATATTCTTTATTTCTCACTGATTGCGAATTATGAGAAGATTTCTTACCTCTTTTCAATCAATTGTAAATCAATGTGGGATACATGTTTTAAATATATACACTGAGAAAAAAAAGCTGTTACTTCAATTAAAGTGGTATCACGGGGTGCCAAAAACACAAGTAGTTCATTTAATTGTATTATTAATAGACCCAATGATTGAATTATTGGTTTAAAAATGCAAACATTGGGTCTAATAATAATACAATTGAATGAACTACTTAT
Source organism: Aphaenogaster floridana (assembly GCA_003063835.1). Taxonomy (NCBI): domain Eukaryota; kingdom Metazoa; phylum Arthropoda; class Insecta; order Hymenoptera; family Formicidae; genus Aphaenogaster; species Aphaenogaster floridana. The sequence continues at coordinate 359,754 of NJRP01000088.1, read as the reverse complement.
GTTTTTGGTACCCCGTGATACCACTTTAATTGAAGCAACAGCTTTTTTTCTCAGTGTACGTACCCAAGAGGCCACGAGTCTTCCGCTGGATCTTCCAACGTGCGATTCGTCGTGCGGGGCTGAGAGATCGGAAAACGCCTTATTAGCGAAATGGGCCCGGCTGGCACTCGTGCCTAGGGTTCTAGAAAGGCAGGGGGGGGGCTCTTCTAGAGTATTGCACGCATATCGAAAGAGAAGCCTCCGTTATATATCATTGTGCCGGATCTCATCACAAAGAGTAGCGATAGCATCGGCCCTCCTGTCGATCTCAACTCCCCCCTTCATTCCTTTCTTCATTCATCCATTTTTCTTCCCTCGTTGCTGATCGGCCGAGCTGGACACGACCAAGCTAGTACGATTCGATGTATTTGTGCATACATGTATTTTGATGGGTTCGGTGTGTACATGGGCGTGTAAAGAACGGGGAAGACGGTAATCCGTAGGAAATTACATATTATTATGACGTGTTATTAAACGTGCAATAACGGGGCGACGGTGTGCGCCAGGTGGCCTGGAAACGGCGATCTTGATGGATCTGTTACGGGACGATAAAAATCAGCGACATCGGTTACACGCTCCCGATCAAAGGAGCTCTCGCGCTCTCGTGCTCTCGTTTTCTCTCTGTCTTTCGTTCTGTCTGTCATCACCTCACCGACGTTTGAATGACGGTGCATTGCATTATGTATTTAACTATATCGTCGAACATGTGGCGCGAGAATGAAAATGAGAGAAGGGGGGATATATGACAAAAATTTCATTTGCTGCACTGTGGTAAAGTATCACTCCCATTTCAGACTGTATGAGCTAATTGTTTATTTTATCTAAAAGTTATGTAATTTATATAATTATAATTATATATAACTTCACACACAAAACGTTTAAAGTTAATATTATACAAAAAATTATTAAGATTAATTACGGAATTTAATATGATAGAACATTTTTTCGTGATAGAATATTTTTGAAATATATTTTTAAAATATTATATGTACTCTTCTCTCTCTCTCTCTCTCTCTCTTCTCTATCTCTCTCCTCTCATACATCGACTAATGAACATCTATCACGTTTCACTAAAAAAGGATCTTATCCGCTCGATACCCAGCGAGAAATGATTAGTCAAATCGATGTCGATTCGTCAATGAATGATCGATGTCAAATATTGGTTAATATTTTTGTCATTTTCGACCTCATCATAATTGTTTTATGTTAATTGAGCAAATATAAAATATTAATTGCGAATATAGAAAAGATTTCTATTGTCTTTCGATCAATTCTATATCAAATTGAGACAAAGTTAGATAGCGTGGTACATACCTACATCGAATACTATGTATTCGATGTAAAATTAGCCAAAAGACAATAGAAAGCTTATAGACATATTTGCAATTGTTCAATTAACATAAAAATAATTATGATGAGGTTGAAAATGACAAAAATATTAACCAAGATTTGACATCGATCATTTATCGACGAATCGACATCGATTCGACTAATCATTTCTCGCTGAGTATTTCTATTTTCATGGAATGGAACGTAAGAATACCACAAATATATGTACATATAGACATACGAAAATCGAAAAATCGGTTTTTCTGATCAACATTAGACCGCATATGTAGTAGATGTTTCAAATTTTTGATACTTTATTTTGTGTTTCTTTTGGTGTGAGTTCTCAGCTGAAAAAAGACTAATAAATATCTTTCTTGCTTTCCTCCCCCTCTATACACACACTCCCCTCCCCCTCTTCCTTCCTCTCCGCTCCTTTCATCTCTCCATCCCTCCTTTTCAAAGGTAAGCAAGGACCAGAAACAGAAAAGAGGAAGAAGGACGAAGGGAGGTTAGGAAAGGTAGGAAGCGTGGCGTACAAAGTGTCGAGCTAGTTTGCGCTATAATCTACTATCTCGTCGTTTGCAATTAACTTCTCTTGATGATGTCACGTTTCGTTCGCGCCTCATTTCCAGCCGCGCCGTATAACAATCTGCCGTGCTAGCCCGCCCTCTTCTGCCGGGACGATCCTTTTAACGCTCGCCTCTAAATTTCGTAATCAAGTTTTTCCTCGCCGAGAAAATTTGCGAATCTCCCTCTCTTGGAGCGTTCTCTCGCTCTCTTTCTCTCTATCTTCCCTTCTTCCCTTCTCTTCTCTCCCGTCTTCTTTCTCTTCGAGCGTCAACCATTCCTCACACTTTGATGTCAAACCTTGAACGTCACCAGCCGACCGTTTAATTTACCGGTCGATGTGTTTGATAGGCCCCCTTTTTGGCGCCTATGAAACATTCTCTCTTTGTCGCGCGTGCGAATATATTGTGCCATTCCCCTTCCGTATATATTGGCTACTTGTTTTTCTTCCCTTTTGACGAAAATGTTGTTTTGCGATGTCGAAAATTGATACAAATCAACTTAATCTTAAATTTCCTATATTACTTTCTACGAGAAGCGAACAAAATTTATTACACAATATTATTAACATTAGAACTAGATTTGGAATTAGCATTTTATGAAATCTACCAGATTATTTCGAAATAATAGAAGAACATAATTATATAGTTTGTTGTTGAAAGAAATGACCATATATATCTCACAGCAAAGTTTCGTAAAGTTGCGAAATCCGCCACTTGTACCGTGTTTCACAAAATATCAGCGCCGCTTATAAACCTCGCTGAGACTGCTGAGTAACTTGGTCATTCAACGACCAAGTCGCTTATACAGTAACGAGAAATATTAGCACACGACCTGGCGTATGTACTCTCGGCATGCCTACGTACTAGTCGCATCCAGTATTCGTGAATAAGTTAAAGGAAGCGATGTAGCTTCGTAAACTTTTCAATGTCGCGAGATTGTTATGATATTCAGTACGCGGAAAAAAAAGATATAATGCACATAACCAGAAATATTTAGTTGTAAGGAATATAGCTGCATCACCTAGTTATCTTTGCATGATGAAAATGTATATGGTTGATATAACTTATGTATTTTGGTGTGTCAACTACATCGCTGTAGTTGCGCGTAGTCTGGTTGTGGCAACCAGAATTCGGTTGAGGCTCATTTAATATAGATAGGTTAATCTATCCATATAGTTGCGTCAATCGCGATGTTATGTTGCAAAGTAGCGATGTCAGAAAACAAAATCGCTCGCTGCGGCTTACTGCGCAGCGCATACGAGTGCGAACGTGTCTAATGATATCATGTGAAGAGTTTGTGTCGACTTTGCCATTATGGATGAGCTTTGTAAAACTGCATTGCAGCGTATGAAACTGCCGCACCTTATTGGAATATTTGAAGATATGTACGATTAAAAACTTATATCTGAAAATACAATTGCAAGGTTAGAATACAATTGAAAGGTTATATATATGCTATCAAGACTTTCTAACCTTGCATTTGTATTTTCAGATATAAGTTTTTGATCATACATACCTTCAAATATTTTAATAAGGTGCGACAGTTTCATATGCTGCAGCGCAGTTTTACAACGCTCATCCAATATTATATCTTTTTTGTTAATGATTATTAATTAATAATCTAACTAATTGTGTGTTTGCTGCAACCGTAGAGCAATTGTTGAGTAACTGTGTTGCAGCAGTAACAATACCTGGTTGCTTCAACCAGACTGTTTCTTGATACTTCAGCTACGGATATTTTAATGATAACTATACTACTTGATTAGCTTAAATATAATGTCTTGATGTGGTATAAAAGTAAGTCGCTGTCATACTTTAATAATTATTAACAAAAAAGATATAATAATGGATGAGCGTTGTAGAACTGCGCTGCAGCATATGAAACTGTCGCACCTTATTAAAATATTTAAAGGTATGTATGATCAAAAACTTATATCTGAAAATACAATTGCAAGGTTAGGAAGTCTTGATAGCATATATACAGGGCGTCACAAAAAGATGGGAACCAACTTTGTGTGCTTGTAGGGGGGTTGATATAAGTAATTTGAGTATAAGAATGTATGTCCGCTGAAGCCTCATTTCCGTGCTACAGGGCTGTGAAGTTGCATAAATTTCCTGTGTAGGTAAAGTACCTTTTCGGTAAGAGATAGCGAAAAATTTTATTGGAGAAAGCTGTTCGGAATTAAAAAGCAGGCCCGTATACCAAATTTTGAATCAATCTGCAAGCTCCAGCGTAGTAAAACTCACCTGCGTGAAGTTAGCACCCCATTTTTGAAATTTTGAAATTTTAAAAGTTGTTTCAGGTTGTTCTAGACTTGTTCTAAATTGTTCCAGAAGATCAAATTTAAATAATAAAAAATTTCGCGGGAAATAAAAAAAACAATTTTTTTGAGCTGGCACCCCATTTTTCGAAAATCGAATTTTTCAAGGTTGTTCCGGGTTGTTCTAGTTGTTTTAAACATTGTTCCAAAGTATTTGTTTGATTGGTTATAAATTTTAAGAGATATTTAAAAAACAAAAATATTTCAGAAAACGTTTTTGGCCATTTTTTTATAAACAAAATAACTTACAATGTTGTCGATTTAGAACATATTTATAACCACGTAGAACAACTCAGAACAAAAGTTTTAAGACCAGAACAAGAATATAAGGCCCTCTTCACTTTTCATTGGACAATTTTATTTTTTGATTTTCTTGCGTAAAAAGATTGTTCCAGGCTTCCCGCTTTAAAACTATTGTTTTCTCGACTAGAACAACTCAGAACAAAAGTTTCAAGACCAGAACAACAATATAAGGCCCACTTTACTCTTCATCGAAAAAATTTATTTTTCGATTTTCTCGCATAAAAAAGCCTTGTTCCAGGCTTTCCGCTTTAAAAACTTTAAGAAATATTGGAAAAACAAAAATTTTGGAAAAAACGTTTTTAGCCATTTTTTCCTAAACAAAATAACTATCAACTCTGTAAGTTATTTTGTTTAGGAAAAAATGGCTAAAAACGTTTTTTTCCAAAATTTTTGTTTTTCCAATATTTCTTAAAGTTTTTAACCAATCAAACTAATACTTTGGAACAATGTTTAGAACAACGTGAAACAACCTTGAAAAGTTCGATTTTCGAAAAATGGGCTGCCAGGTAAAAAAATTGTTGTTACTTTTCATGAAGAATAAACTGGGTCTCATATTGTTGTTCTGGTTTTGAAACTTTTGTTCTGAGTTGTTCTAGTCGAGTAGTTTTAAAGCGGAAAGACTGGAACAAGTTTTTTACGCAAGATAATCGAAAAATAAATTTTTCCGATGAAGAGTAAAGTGGGCCTTATATTGTTGTTCCGGTCTTGAAACTTTTGTTCTGAGTTGTTCTAGTCGAGAACACGATCGTTTTAAAGCGGGAAGCCTGGAACAAGCTTTTTACGCGAGAAAATCGAAAAATTAATTTTTCCGATGAAGAGTAAAGTGGGCCTTATATTGTTGTTCTGGTCTTGAAACTTTTATTTTGAGTTGTTCTACGCGGTTATAAATATATTTTAAATCGACAACTCTGTAAGTTATTTTGTTTAGGAAAAAATGACTAAAAACGTTTTTTTTTCACAATTTTTGTTTTTTCAATATCTCTTAAAGTTTTTGACCAATCAAACTAATACTTTGGAACAATATTTAGAACAACCTGGAACAACCTTGAAAAATTCGGTTTCCGAAAAATGTAGGGTGCCAGGTCAAAAAATTGTTTTTTTAATTTTCCGCGAAATTTTTTATTATTTAAATTTGATCTTTTGGGACAATTTAGAACAAGTCTAGAACAACCTGGAACAACTTTTAAAATTTCAAATTTTCAAAAATGGGGTGTGCG
>NJRP01000088.1:264407-345960 GCA_003063835.1 Aphaenogaster floridana | reverse complement strand
AAGCAACTATTCAAGGTCAAACTAATGACACCATCTTATGGCTCCCTCGAAACCATAAAACTTTTGTCTTAAACATTTTTCTCTAAAATGTTTTGTTTCCGAAATAATTGCGTGCGTTAATTAAAATGACTCACCCTGTATACTTGACTTAATGCAAAAGAGCAAAAACATTAAAGTAGGCCGATTGATTCAAAATTTGGTATATGGATCTGATTTTTAATTCCGAACAGCTTTCTCAAATAAAATTTTTCGCTATCTCTTACCGAAAAGGTACTTTACCTACACTGGAAATTTAGGCAACTTCACAGTCGTGTAGCACGGAAATGAGACTTCAGCGGATATGCATTCCTATACTAAAATTACTTATATCAACCCCTCCTATAAGCACACAAAGTTGGTCCCCATCTTTTTGTTACACCCTGTATAACCTTTCTAACCTTGCAATTGTATTTTCAGATATAAGTTTTTGATCCTACATTCTTTTTTTGATGGGGACAAGGTTCTTTTTTATAGTTTTATATAACACCTACTTATTTTTTGGAAATATTTTTTAAAAAGTTTTCAGCATATATTACAGTTTTGTACAAGAGTTCTTGTTTGAAGGCGTTGTTAGGCGCGTATACTTGGCGCATTTTTGTACCTTTTTTTTTAAAGGTAATTTTGTTGTGATCGTACATACACGGAAAAAAAAGAATGATTGGCTCGCACAGAAATTTGTTTGTGTCAACCAGATTTAATAGTTAAATATGGAACAACTAATTGTGTGTTTTCTGCAACCGTATAGTAATTGTTGAGTAACTGTATTGCAGCAGTAACAATACCTGGTTGCTTCAACCAGACTGTTTCTTGATACTTCAGCTACAGATATTTTAATGACAACTACACTACTTGATTAGCTTAAATATAATGTCTTGATGTGGTATAAAAGTAAGTCGCTGTCATACTTTAATAATTTTTAACAAAAAAGGTATAATAATGGATGAGCGTTGTAAAACTGTGCTGCAACATATGAAACTGTCGCACCTTATTAAAATATTTGAAGGTATGTATGATCAAAAACTTATATCTGAAAATACAATTGCAAGGTTAGAAAGTCTTGATAGCATATATAACTTTTCTAACCTTGCAATTGTATTTTCAGATATAAGATTTGGATCGTACATACCTTCAAATATTCTAATAAGGTGCGGCAGTTTCATACGCTGCAACGCAGTTTTACAAAGCTCATCCATAATGGCGAAGTCAACACAAACTCTTCACATGATATCATTAGACGCGTTCGCACTCGTATGCGATGCGCAGTAAACCACAGCGAGCGCTTTTGTTTTCTGACATCGCTGCTTTGCAACATAACATCGCGATTGACGCAACTATATGGATAGATTAACCTATCCATATTAAATGAGCCCCAACCGAATTCTGGTTGCCACAACCAAACTACTTGCAACTACAGCGATGTAGTTGACACACAAAAATACATAAGTTATATCAACCATATACATTTTCATCATGCAAAGATAACTAGGTGATGCAGCTATATTGCTTACAACTAAATATTTCTGGTTATGTGCATCATATCTATTTTTTCCATGTACATATGGTGTAATAGCAACTTTCCAACGTTAATTAATCTTGTGTACGTGTTACGTAATTACGTATATCATGAAATAACTGTTTGATTCATAAAGACGCCGATACCCTTTGAAATGTTTTAATCTGATTTCTAAAGTGTTAAGAATATTCAATCGTAAAACATTTTAACGAGTTAAACGCCACGTCGCAGTGAAAGTTTGCAGCGAACTTTCAGACTGATAGGGTTTGTTGAGAGATGTGATGAGATAGAGAGAGGGGGGAGGGGAGGAGGGAGAGAGAATATCCAGTAGTATGTACCGACTGTGTGAAGTATGCCAAAGTCGAGGATATGCTAAAGCGGAGGCGACGGCCAGCACATATATAACGGGTGAGCGAGACAGTGGGATAAAGAGCGTACGGGAATTATGCGTGAGGGAAACGCGTACGGTCAGGACAGCGGGGGGGGGAGGGGAGAGGGATCCGCGGGTAGAAGAGGCAGAGGCATAGCAAGTGGAGCGAAAATCAGATTTGCTCGTTGTCGCCTCCACCCACGTAGCATCGCCACCCATCTCTACCCTCCGGCCCGTCGGCTCCATTCGAACCACCCCGAGCGCGCCACCCGCTTCCCCTCAACCTCTCCGCGTGGACCACTACTCTACCCTCTCTCGTCCCATCCTCCCTTGCCGCTCCCTCTATCCCGAAGCGCCACCGTCCCTCGAAAGCTCGAACGAGCACCGCCCTTTGATCCTGCCGACAGCCACCCTTCGAGCCACCCAACCACCATCCACCCATCCGTCGACCTAACTCCATCCCCTATGGCCCCCAGGTCGTTCCCTTCCCCACTCCCTACCAAACGCATCCAGCTTCTGCCCACTGTCTCTTTTTCTGCTACGCGTTACAACATTTCTATCCTCACGCCTTGTCCCCGTCAGCACCCTTTCTCGAGATGCGCCTTCCCCTCTTTCTCTCTCGCTGCTCTTCCCATTTTCATCTCTCTTCCGCGCATGTTATTCGAGGACACCGGCTGATAAATATGCTACCGGTGGGCCACGCGACTGCCGATGCACGTGCGTGGCCACGAGGCAGCGAGTTCCGAGCTTTGAATTTGGCGTTCTCGTTTGTCTGGGATTAAGTGAGCCTCGTCGATCTCGTATCCGCGTTAACGTAGTGTAAAATGTAATAAAACGCGGTAGAATCAACGAGTCTTGTCTCACTCTTCCGTCTTCTTGTCATCAATTTTATTGCATAATTGGAAAGAATTATAAGTCCAAATTTTCTGAGTAACAATATTCTTTTGTATCTTCTATTTGGTACATAAACACGTATTATCTGACATTAATCGATCGCTTAGATTTGTAAAATATTGCAAATAATGTGCGAAATTTCTTGCATGATTTGCCATTTTGAGAATATAAGATTTTCTACGCTATATTTATCTTTCATTGCTGCGTCTCGATTTGGGTCAGGCGCAAAGTACGATACCGGGCCTCTCTTTTTGTGCCCTAAAATAACTCGAGTGTGAAACATTTAGCGCGTCGCAGTTTTTTTAGTTTATCGCAAAGTTCCGATCCGCGAACGTCGAAGGATAATTGAATTCCCCTTGGAAGGGTGGCTTTTAATACTGGCGGTGACCGGTTTTTAAACGTGCCGGTGCAGTCAACAATGACATTTTCCGGTAAAAATGCGCGCGAAAAAAGGGGGAGGCCAGTCCCGGTATTTAAATGGCCATTGGCAGATTACCAATATCGGCGTACTGCTTAGTTAAACGAGTTACCGCGAAAACTCAATACGGCTCGTGTAGAGAGGACAGCAGAGAGAGAGAGAGAGGGGGGCGGGGGGGGCGAGGGAGAGGGAGGAAGAGATGCGTACAGAGAATGAGAGAAAGAATGGATCGGCCATCGGGCGTGATCTATGTGTTGAAATCACATAGCACCGTTACAAAACCGCACTGAATGCATATTTGTCCGTTTAAAAGGTCACAAAATGGCGATTCATAGGTACGAAATAAACGAAAGTACATCAGATTACCTGTCGCCGGCGGGGTCCCGTTTTAATTCGCAAAATTGCATTGGCGTCGAGCTAATTGCAGTTTAATCCCGCGTTAGGAACTAATTACCAGAGCGTGCAGCCGTATTTGCGTTTACGGCGAGGCTCGTTAATTCCATAATATACCAAAACTTTGTTCGAAGAATATATTAAATTCAATGCTGATATTTTCGTAATAGCTGCATCTAACGAGAGTTTAAACGTTTCTTTCTACACGCGATTATATTGAGATCATTAGAGATAATATTTTTTTATGCATTTATAAAGTTGCGACTTTTCTTTATAAAAAATTTTAAGACAAACATACAATTGATTTATAATATAGTTTCTAAATTTTCTATTTTTATCTAGGATACTTGCTGTCACCATGAAAAATATTTTCTAGCGAAAAAAATGTGACGAATGTAAAATAAAATCGGTGATCGCGTCGTGCATACAGAGGCACATCGATCGGCCGCGACAAGTAATTCAAGCTCGCGCCATTTAACCATTAGCCGACTGAAATATTTTAATAACATCCGCCGCAATGTGTGTCCAGCGAGCACGTATCGAATATATTGGCATTTAACATTACGAATTATTCATTTTCGAACGCGATACGAATTCTCAAACAAAGTAGCAACCAAAGAGATAAATACAGAGAGAAATGGAAAGAATGTATAATCCGAATCTTTGACATAGTTACGTACTCGAGATATTTGATTTAACAAACCTATCTATCTATCTATCTATCTCGCGATTTTATAAAATCTTTCTGATACGCATTTTATTTTAATTTACTCGTTTATTTATGGCGATAAAACGATGTATGATTCAATTATAAAACAATTAATATTTTTAAAAACATATTATCTCAACAATCGATTATATAAATAATAAAGATGTTTTATTTTGGATTATTTGTATATGATTATTTTTATGTCTAAATTAGTACACGATACTGTACATAATTTCTAATCGTCGTACACAACACTTTCGCTCGTTGCACAACTCGGAGATAAAAACCGTTTTGAAGAATCGCCGAAAGCATCGCGGTACAAAGGCGCCGTTTAAACAGACGTTTCGCTCATTATTCGCCGTTTCGCGCAAAAAGTCTTCGCTCGGAACATTTTCGCTCGCATGAACTCCACCGAACAGGTGCTTTGCCTGTCTCTCTTTCATTCCCTCGTCCCCCGCTCTTTCTCTTGGCAAACCTTTTTCACGTACCGTCACCCTTATGTGCCGTCATGGTGTTCCTTCCTTTCGCACAGAAACGAAATCTATGCTGCGGAACCTCGTTTACGATTTTCGCAGATCAAACGCATACGCGAGCGTCGCATGATTGCACACAACAGCATCATTCTAACGCATAGGGCCGACCTCGACCTTTGCATTTCGTGACATACACAAGGTACCATGGTAATCACATATATTCATCGAAGACTAGATATAAAGACTATTTATTGCAAAATCTCTATATGTGTAGGAGAAAATGGGGTAATTGCGAACACCTAAGGGAGAATGAAAGAAAAATTATAATTGTAAATGTAATGTTTATTACAAACTAAACTTTGGTTATTCTTCTCTGAGATCAATCATAACTTTTATTTAAAATATAAAAATAAAATCAACATTATTAAAGAAAACAAAACCCTTGCCGTTTGGCTTTACCCCGATACCCTTCATGGGGTATTACCGAAAACAGGCTTCGTACCTTTTCTTGGCTCTTTAAATTCGCCTCTTTTTATTTGATCATAAAAACTAGTTTTCTGAACAGAATATTTAGTCGCAGCTTGCCCCAAAGTCAAAACTTTATTCTGAATATCTATTACGGCCAATTTAAGATTATTAATATTTCGATATTTTAATGTAGTTTTCCTGATATATTTCTGAGGCATCTGAAAGAAAAACAACTTTCTGTAGAAAATCAACTGGTGGGCGTAATACCGAACGATCGCAATTACCCCAGTTAGATCGTTCGTAATTACAACAGGAATTTTTAGTAAAACTAGAAAAAAATTTTTAACTACTGAACAGTCACATTTTGAAGTTATTAGATGCATTCTTTAGTAGATCTTCTATTCTAACAAAATTATTCGTAACAATAATTCAAAAGCCTAAAAGATTAGCGTGATTTATCTAACAGACAAAAATTACATCAAATCGATCGAAATAATTTAACGGTTTTTACCTTGAACAGTGTGCGCGTTTCTCGCCTTGGACTTCAGGGCAACACTAAACGTTAGGATAGCTACATAGGCTGTGTTCCGATATTCACTGCCAGTACTGAAAATCTATAGTATATGTAACGTTAACTATAGATTTCCAGTACTGGCAGTGAATTTTGGAACGCAGCCATAGAGAGCTCTGGTGCGCAGAGCTAAAAGGAGCGGAAAGTATCGAAATGACGTCGTTCGGGATTACCCCGCGTTCACAATTACCCCATTCTCCCCTATATTTAATTCAAGAAGCAAGTTTCATTTTATACGAATACCAAATTGGTTTTTTTATTAATTTTTCACATATAACACACACATACACACACACACACACACACACACACAGCTTTCTCTTCTCATTTTGAGTTCCTCGTGTTCAAAAAATTTAAAAATCGTCGACTATCTCACATCGAAATTCTTGTCTCGAGTCGAGATTTTCAACACTTGTTTTTTTTTTAGAGAAAAATAGATTTAGAATTGATCAAAGAATCTATCAAAGAAATTAATATCGTAGATTTTAGGGCGTCCTGTATACATGTATGTACGTACGTGTGCAGTCAGGTATAACGTCGAGATGTTTATAAAACAAAGGACCTCCAGTGTTTGGCGCCGAACTCGCGTTTAAGGAACCGAGCAAAGCGCTTTACGCGCTCGCTAACGCTTCGTGCTTCCAAAGTGGCACCTCTCGCAGTTTTCCTTTTTCTCGACGAAGCTCGACGTGGGAAAAGACGGGAAAAGATGGTGTGACGAGACATGGTAAGCGCGGAGGCGGGAAAAGCATTTCCCTTCGCTTCATCTTTTGTTTTGTTCTATTTGTTGCTTCCTTGTCGTCTTTTCGCATTCGACGTTTCCTTTTCTCGGTGCGTTTAACGCACATGAGTTTGTCTCCGCGAGAAGAAAGAGTCGATGCAACATTTTGTTTTCTATCGTCTTGTGTTTTCGGCTGTTTTCTCTCCGTCTTTCTTTCTAAATGTTGCGCTCGATTGTCGACGCGAGTCGATTTGCACGCGGAGAAAATCACAGAAAATTTTTGTGTAGATATCCTATTATATTTCACGCTCGTTCGTTCGCATGTAAGAGGTGATTGAATATGGTTCACTTAACAATACGATAATTTGAAACTCATAGAGTAGCTGGAATACTAAATTACAGAATTACAGAAAGAAAACTAGATGAGAAAATGGATAACGTTAATGATGCTTGTTTCAAAATTAGATAAAACAGATTGAAGAGCGATCGAAATATAAAACGTAAAAATACAGAAGATCGAAGAAGACCGAAGTGAGCGAGGGAAATGATCGTGGAGGCGACAGCGAGTGTGGCCTTTGATCCTATTCCTGCTCATCAGCTTTGCTCATCGTCTCCCTTCTGTCGCGCGCAAATGGATTTTTTAGATTAGATAAATTGTTTGCACTCTCGAAAAGGCGGTCCATTTTCTCGCGACGTTTCTCTGTGACGATATCGACTTAAAAACTTTTCTACGATAGGTCGTTTGAACATTAAGAATTCACTGCTGAATATGGAATGTTCTGTCGATGGAATGTTCAAGGTTAAAAAGTTATTTTGCAATTTGATCTGGTTGGATATTGGTTTCTCTCGAGATAGTAATTTATCGATTCTCTACAGACGCGGCCAATAGTTGCAAAAGTTTCGTCGGACTCCCCGGCAACTTTTCGCCCTATGAAATAAGATACAAACTTATCGGGGGAATTCAGAAATCTAAAGGGTTGAGAACGGGAAACAAGGTGAAAGTGAAGAACAGCGCGGCCTCGAAAGTTTCTGTTTGCCAACGAGGGAAAAAGTATTTCCTCTGTGCCGTCGAACGAGACTTTCCACAGTCTATCACTCCAAAACCATCTCTCGGCCGACGTTTCAAAATTTTCCGTATTTTCCTTATAAAATGTTCCTTTATTTCAAATTGCAAATAGAATGAAAATAGATTTATCGGCAAACGTATCTCGGTCTAATGCATAAAAACTGAATGCACAAAAAAATTATATAAATACATCTTTTGTATTTATAATTTGCAAAATTATCTGTAAAATATTTATAATTATGAATGATTTTTTAAACTTTATGCTGATTTTAATCGTTTAACATTGTTAAGTAAAACAAAATTGTGCGATGAAGACCATAGTATTTCGAATTGTTGTATACCATTTGTTGTTTTATGTCTTATGATATAAATTTCCTTCAGTCATAATAATTTCCCACGATTATTTTCGAGATTTAATAGACAAGTGGTGTTTGCGAAAGTATAGTCGGCACGCGAGCTCAAATACAGCGAATAATGCAGTAATGCAATCGTCAAAAACACGTCGTTGGTGGTCAGCGGGCGCGCTCTGGTAAAAAACAAAATTACAGGTTCTACAAATGGACAACATTTCTAGACCAAGGAACTTCGAGCTCGTGAAACGGCGGCCCTACGTTACGTTTCGCCCTTGCATTTCTACGGAATATATAATTACATAATACCAGGTCGAGGAGAGATTTAGGGGGAAAAAAGCCCTTCTTGAGGCGGGTTAGGCGGACACTCCCTCTACAGTGCACGCGCGCTCGTTTGTGCAACTTTGCGAGCCCTAAATGCCAACATCACATAATGATAAATTTGCTCCTGAAAGGAACAAAAACCTCATTCAAGCTTGACTAAATAGAGAGAAATTCGATAGGGAGTCAGATGTCCCCGAGTCTCGTATCGATTAAAACGCTATATATGTATGTCATTAAGTAATTTTGGGATTTCCCGAAATAATCTGACTTAGAAAGTAGGATAAATATTATGATTAATTAAAATTGATTGTTTGTATCAAGTTGAAAACTGAATATTGCAAGTTTGAAAGAATAACAGCAGAAGTTTCGTCAATGTTTGAACGAAATGACTACACCCTATACGAAATCGCGTTATATGCGCAATCTAGTTATCACTCGATATACATTTGCATTCTAATGTATCTTGCGCATTAGCGGAACCGCGAAAGGATTAGGTGCGGCTCTCCGCAAATTGCCCGGCATTATTTAAGCGCGGTATGCTTCTTTGGTGCTTCTCTGAAGAGCGTTCTTTTGTTCTTTGTGTTCTTCGCGCGCGCCTCAAAAGGGGTGCCGTGAAAAACACGACACAGGCGACGATGGTATGGCGAAGGCGAAAGGAGATCCTCAAGTGTCTCGCGAGGGAGCAACAGTTAGCGGCCGCATGCGGTTTCAAGTTGGTCGCCATTGCACAAAAGTAGGTTGAACAAAGTTCTAGATGCTGTCGCGCGATATGGTCTAGCTCTGTTTTATGTAGAAGGAGAGAATGAAAAAAGGATGTTATTCTACATTAATTTTGTTTTACACACACTCGAGGCGTCCTGAGAAGCACCTTTTTGGACTTGTAAACGCGAAGAGGATGATCGTACAGTTAGATCGTGCATGAATATCGAAGATATCGGTACCGTAAACTTGTCTCGAAATAGGTCTAACCATATCTTTAAAAGAGGGAAAATTTAAAACTCTTTTATCACGAGAAATATACTGTACGAGAGAACAAAAAAAACACACACACACGATCAGAACCGAACCGGGGTCGCATGGTAACCAGCGCGGTTAACGTTCTAGGGTTAAGTTCGTAACAGTTGCAGCGGAAAGTGGGTTAAAGGAGGAACTCACCCACGTAGGTCCTTGGGCGTCTCGGCGTTGGCGAAGTGTGGCGGCGGTACCGGAAAGGGGAAGAACGTACTTATGCGAGAGAGGGATGATCCTAGTGTGCACGTATACGCGCCACCCCGCGCGCGTGATAGTTAGTCGTGCGTTCGTGTTCCTCGCGTGTACGTGTTCCAACAGGCAAGTCTGCGTGCAAGCCGGTGGACGCAGGCGCCGGTAGCCATGGCGACGATTCCTTCGGATTGGCCGCAGCTTCCACTTGAATCCCCGCCGCCCACACCCCCGCCGGCCCCGACGTACTATCCGCCACCATCGATAACCCCTCCGGCTCTCGCGTAGTCATGTTCAACCCCGTCGTCGCCAACCTATCCCCGTCTACCCTTGCTCTTCGTTCTCTCCTTCTCTCCGCTTCCCATCTTCTTTCTTTCGATTCTCCGCGTTCCCGTCTCCTTCCACCCCGTCCCCGTCCTCCCCGTCGCGCCGCGCCGGTCAGAGGCAGCCTGACCACCCGACGCGGTCGTCCACCATTCTTATCGGGCAGGCTCGTTCCCTCGTCACGAATGTCGAACGCAGGTATACGCTTTAATCGTCGCTTTGGTTTTCTTGGTGTTGCTCGCGGTGACGTTTGAAGAGAGAGAGAGAGAGTTTGTTGCGAGTTAAGATAAATGAAAATTAACCGTTCGATGTAGAATTGTCCGAAGTGCGTCGTATTAATTTTAAGGATTTAAATTGTAACAAGGGGGACAAGAAAAAACTTACTTCTCAATAGAGAAAAAAGACACGAAAGCACAATCGAAATGTATATAAATATTCAGGTTATACGATCGTCAGCGGAATATTATAATTCTCGATTATTTTATTTCGTACGCCGAGCTATAAACGCATCTCGCCAGATAACTCTGTTAAATAATAACCAGAAGCAGTCTTCATGAGCGCAGCTCAGCAAACTTGGTATTCGCGATTAATTAACTCCGATACATCGCCGGCGTTATTAGCGTAGGTATGCTGCGTGCGGAGACGTGTATACGCGAGGTACCGTGTATGCGTGTGCGTGTGCGTGCGCTCTCGCCAAGCCACGCGTGCGCGTGCATACGCACGGTGCACGCGCGGCGCACGCATGCACACGCGCGGATAGGTGAAACGCCACACTCGACCAATTACCATCCTATTTAACACGAAGAACTAACCGGCGCGCTGTTACCTCCGGGCAATTGTGTCTCGCATATATGAATCTCACAATTTATAATATGAACGTCGCCGCCACCGCTGCCACCGCCGCGAATGCGCCGCATCTATGTGCTCGTGCATCCGTTATTCACGTAACGAACGTAAAATCACTAACGCTCATTGCGAAGAAAACGAGATCGGGTTTTACCCTAAATAAATTAGGTATTTATTTCAAAATCGAGAAATGAAGCTAAAGCTTTGTCTAGAAGCAAAATTCGCTATAGTATTTGCCATTATTTATCATTACGCGGCGATTTATATAATAAATAAATTATATTTTTCATAGATAAGAAAAATGATTTTTCAGACATCCGGCGCAATTTATAAACATTACAAAGCAATTCTAGGTACAAAAGTATTTTCCAAATTGTTTACGTTGTTTTCGCGCTTACGAAAACGCTTTATCGAGGTTGAGCAAGCGCGATGAGAAACGCGCGTAATTGCAACAACGTATAATCCCAACGCGCTTTAAAAACAGTGCGAAGACGAGCGAGACACACGAGGTATAATGATTACAGTCTCTCTCCACGTCTTCTCGGCTACGGCGAGCATGCGCGCAGGACGCACCTATACAGCCTCGCACGATGAATATTCAGCGCTCTCGCAACCACCCTCATATGGATTACTTCTAGAACAACTCCAGTCTCGCTCGATTACGCATACTTCCGGCGAGCCGTATTATAATCTGCCTAAACGCTCCTCACCACGCACGATATTATCGAATTCTTATGTCACACCTTCAAGTTGTAAAGATTTCGTCATTTTGCAACTCAGTAATGAAGAAGCAAATAATTTTTTATTCGAATATGCAATATTTGCGTTGTTTCTAAATCTTACAGTTTGGCATTAGCTGTAGACGCTAGCTTCTAGACACTAGTAATCAAATGTAGCTGTGGGAAACTTAATGAGGAAACTTTCTATACTAGGAATCACTTGAAATTGAGTTTGTGAAAGTTTAGGAATTGAATGAAGTCTTGTTAAAATTCATCGTTGGCGATACACAGTTTCGGGAATACGAATTTTTTAATAACAATGAAATGTACTCTAATATAAATATTTTTCATAATTTTATCATCGTGAAAATGGTTAATATATTTTTCGAAAAGGAATGTAGAACGATGTCTTAAATTGTTACGCACACCAACTACAAGTACACGCGCTACAAAGTAACGATTATGTCGATGCCCGGCGCTGTCATGTTCCCCGCATCATGTTGACTAGATAATTCCAGTGTCTCGTTTAATTACGCACGCACGGCTTCGCTTATTGCGTCAACCTGTCAAATTCATGCCGCTCTTATGAGTAATTGTATGTAATGTTCGATTCGCGTTTAACGAACGTACGTCTGCACACGTGTTGCCACTATGTTGATAATCAAGACACATTAATGACATCCTTAACAACTTAAGAGCGTGAGAGATTCAATCACTTGGCCCATAAGTTTTTTCGGCAAATATACATGTTTACATATTGCAGCTAGACTTGAAAAATTGAAAGCTATAGATACTTTTTATCTCAATATATATAGAAAATAATTTCAATTAAAAAATAATAATTTTCGAAATATTAGCATTGACCATTCCGAATCTTGAAACCATATACCGCCGTTAGTAATAATCCGACATTTTAACGTCTTCTTTTTTAAAATGTTAAGTACGGCTGAGAGTTACGAATATCTGACTGAGAATTCCATAGCCCGCTCGTGGTAACACGATCTGTTTAGGAATAAATATAGGGACGAAGGATGTGCGAAGAGAAAGAGCGATGGTTTCGCCACCCTCTCTCTGCTGCCGTCGCGTCGGTCGTACTTGGATGTCGGTCGTTGGTGCCGAAGCCGAAGCTGAAGCTAGCCTTTCCATTCCTGCACCGAGCCCTACCGCCCGCGCCGGTGGTATCGCCACCCTCCAGTGTCGTAGCGCCCCCGCGTCAGAATCCAACCTCTCGTCGCCCCCGCGACTCCCGCAGCAGCCCTGGTCGAACGAGCGAGGGAAACCCTTCCTCCCTGTCCCCAGAGCGCCTACGCCTCCCGCGTTGCCCCGGCAACCTCAGCTTGGGGTTGGCCACCACCGCCTCCGTGTACCGCGGCTCCATTCACGGCGTCCCCTCTCCTCGTTCCTTCTCCTCCGTCGCGTTCTCCGCCCTCTTCTTTCCGCCGTTATTCCTCATCCTTGTCTTCCTTCTCCTCTACCCCTTCTAACCTTCCTCCTCCATCCCCGTACTCCCCTGCGACTTGTCCCTCTCTCACCGAGGTCGCTGCTTCGCCTCGGTCCAACCCTCGCGTCTTCACCCTTCTACCCTGATTTCGACCTCGTCTCGTCTGGAGTCTGCGAGAGAGGACGAAGTGAGGAAAGGGAATGCGTTGGTCTAGGTAGAAAAGAAGCAAGGAGAAATGGTGCAGTGGTGGCGACAGCTCCTCTAGAAGCCAACCGGATTAACGTATCTCGAATAATTCATGCATAATTTCATGCTACGCGAGAGCGAGGAAATGTGCACACCTTAGCGCTAGATCGGATCAATTTCAATGACGACTGTAAAAAAAAGAAAGAAAAAGGAAAGAGTTGGATAAAAATGCAATTTATAGACAGCTTGAAACGCGCGGGTGTCTTCTCTAATGATGTATAGAAAGAACAACAGTTTTTTATGCATATCGATTGTTTTACAAACGATACTTAACAACGCTGCAATGATAGCATCGAGTCGATACAATTATTTTAGAATAAACGCAATTGTATAAATCATGACAAAGTGCAGTATGGTTCGAAACAGAAAACATTCTTGGCCAAATAGGCATCGCGTCACTTTTCGACGCGAATCCGACGGGACCCTCTTTCGGCAGGGCTCTGATATCGACAAGTTGAACTTGTTATGACGTTACGCGATTCCTCCATCGAGAGGGAGAGTTCCGCTCTTGTCTGACACTTTTTCGCCACGACTATAGGGTGAATCGAATTGTCACCGTACTAAGGGCGGGAGGAAAAGAGACGGATTCGATTCGATCTTCCGCGTGAAGAACTCGTATGGCCGTGTTGTTGCATGCGAAAGAGAGAGAGAAGGGGGTAGCAGGCCGAAGGGGGTTAAATCGATGGTAAAATCTTGCTTTCTCTCTTGCTTCTCTCGTCGACGGGAGAGAGAAATAGGAGGCTGCTTTTGACGACTTGGCTCTGTCGCAACCGAGAAAGAGAACATCCGAAACTTGGAATCGGTCTCCGGCCACCCTCCTCGCAAATTCGCCAGGTAATTCGATTATATCCGTGCAGCTCGTCCTGCGAGAGACTCACGATCGATAATACCCGCGTTTCGCGTCGGATCCTGCCGGTATCCGGTTCTCGCAATCCCAAGGTATCAGTTTTCGTTGCGCGTATTTCGACGAAGGCCTCGGAGAAGAGACCCAACGGTCGGTTCGCAATCTGCGCGCTAGTTATAAATATCCATTCATCTTTCGTAACCATTCACAGTAAACTGAACATAATGCAATAAACGTATTATTTCCTGCAATGTAATGTGTAATGATTATTTAATTAAGTAAATATCGTGCTGCGTAAAATATTACAGATAATTTAGGAATATTTAGGACAATATGTGCTTTTGATCTTATACACAAACTCTATCTACTTTCTAGTTGTTTAAGTTATAGTTCGAAATCATTTTTTCGCGCGATAATTTGATTATGCGGAAATGACCGAGTTATTAAATAGAAATAAAGAAGTGAGATTCGAACTCACGCTCGGTCGTGGCGACAAAGAACGCCGCGAGAAAAAAATACGATATGTGTACCATACATTCTCTCGCCATGGCTATCATTAAAATATATGTTTCGTCCGAGTCACTGACGTTACATGAAAATGCGTTTTATCGGGACTGTAACGGTGGCGTTCGGGGACAGATAATCCAATTAAAAGCTACACGCATACGAAGATAGGCTGGTTGCTCTTATATCGTAGTCATAGAAAGGGAGCTTGTACGATCTTAAGGCAGATACGGCGACCGATACGCTGCGTTGACTGTATTCGGTATTTTAAAATTGTTAGTCGGGAACGAGCTAGGTTAGCTTCCATCCTGGGCGTTAATTGATACCGCCTAACTTTCAAACTTGCTCCGATGTAATTGCGATAAAAAGGCGAACAGTGCACTTCGAGAAGTTGTAAAACATAAAATAAACGAATGCATGCCTTTTGTATAAATCTAGGTTTTCAATCTTCCTCGCTTTGTCAAACGGCTGAAGGAAATAGAATGATTGATCGCACCGCGGTAGTGATGGCCGTGAAAGAAAAGACAAAAAAGTTCCAATTACAATTTAAATTTCACGACTTGTGAAATATACAATCAAAAATAGATGTTGGAGTGAAAATCAAGATTATCGTATGATTCTACAGTTACTAATATGTTCGATTTCGCGAAAACTGGCATATTCCATCGCGGATGAATTAAAGCGCAATGCATCGCATTTCGATAGAAACATAGACGACCGCAGACCGTTTCGTCTCTGATATTCTCTCGCGAGTCGAATTGCGAATTGCGAATCGCGACAACGCGACAGATGAACGAATCGAACCGCACCGGTTGCTTACTTGCGTGCGCCTAAAAGTCCGGGGGCGTGTAGATAGCGCGCGACGTACCTGAGAGAGTAATCACGCATAGTACCTACCTACCTACCTACCTACCTGGCTGCTGGCACAGCCGATCGATTACCGTATAGCCGCGCGGTGCACACGCCTGCCTGCCGCCACGTACCGCAACTACGTGACAAATATTATCGCGATCGACCGACCCGCTGCGTTTGATGTGGACGCGTTTATGAAATGCCGACACGCCGATAATCATGCGCGCGACCAGCGCCCAAGGCTAAATCCGATTTGTAATATTAATCTCAGCGTCGCGCCTCGCGTCTCTTTCTCTCCTCTTCTCTCTCTCTCTCTCTCTCTCTCACTCGAAGTTTTAAAACCAACAAGTACCGGAGTCTCGTGAAATTTTTACAACAAATCATATTTTCCACATAACTGTTTAATTATTTCGACGCGACGAATATCGATTATATATTTTTAAGTTCCATTAGTAAAACGAATGCCAATGGGTAATTTTACATGTGTTAACATTTTAACAACACTATACATATCGCATGTACGCATTCAAGATACAAAGTTTATTTTCGCTTTGTCTGTGTAAAATTAGTCACGCGGGTATGATGGTAGACGGGAAACGGGTTTGATTAATCGCGAGTATAATTCACCGGAAGCGTTGTTTTTCCGATTGGGATCGTTCTGATTACAGTGCCACGGGATCGGGTGTCAACGATCTACGTTTAGCGCACGCGATAAACAGCCTGAACAAACATCGGTGAAAAGGCCGCGCTTTTAACTCCGGAGCGCAGAAACAAATCTGCGCCTCTTTGTGGACTAACTTGTTTCGCGCGAGCTAGCAGAAGCGTTCTCCAAACACGCCGGGCGCCATTATGCGGCCAAATGGATCGGTATATTTAGTTGACTTTGGCCCGTATTCAGATCTCGCACTCCCAACATCTTCAGCAGCTGGGTGCCGTTGATGTACGTACGGCGCGGCGCGGCGCGGCGTCTCAGATTTACCCAGTGGCGTTTAGTATGTGCTCGCTAATTGTCACGCTCGCGGTATATATTTCTCCAGAGTCGCAAATTGTAACATTAGCAGACATTACATCGTTGTTCTTGCGATCTTTCATCGTGGCTCAACATAGACGCAGTTGGAAAAAGACTAAAATCGAGCGAATTTTAAAGCGTAAGAGATAAGGACTCAGGTTTCTGGGGACATATCCGCAATATGTATATCGAACACATTCGTGACGGATATCAGTTAGCGTCCTTGGAGACGAAAATTTGGCTTATCTTATCGTCGTCGTCAAGCGGTACAGTCTCGGCCCACCGATGTACGATGAGACGCGAATGTGGCGAGTCTCTGATAAAGCGAGCAGGCAGACACGCGTGCGGACGCTGAAACGAGGAGGCGACTGTACGTGTCTCTCATCTCGCGGTGCCCCCTCCGTCTCGTTTCCGCCGTCGGCGTCGCCGTCGCCGTCGCTACCACCGCCGCCACCACCACTCGCGCTCGGCCGCGCGTTCCCGTTATCTCGCTTCAACTTTCCTCGCTCCCCCGCCGCCTCGTCCCCTCCCCCGCGTGCCGTGCCAACCAACGAGTCGGGGCTGCTTTCGCTTTGTGCGCGCCGGGGCGGCGGTACATCAAAGCCTTCTAGTTCCCGCTCCGGCCTTTGACGGTCGCGTCGCGACCGCTCGCTCAGTCATCGCTCGGTTGTAGGCGATGCCGGCGCGCCGTGGATGAGCGGATCGCGCGCGCGCGCGCGCGCTCTCTCGCACGAGGAGCGCGGGCTCCTTGAGATCAACCGCGGGTTCGCCGTTCGCCGTTCGCCACGTCCGTCGGGTGATCCGAATTCGCGCGACGACGACGAGTCGGTTTCCGATTGACGCTCGCCAAACGCGTATGTTCTCTCGTGTGATTTCGCGAATGCGTTTGGATCGTGCGATGCCGCCTCGCGGCGGCAAGTGCGCGCGTGTCGGCAAAGTGGCCACCAAGGGGCGCCAAGTGCGCGCCCAGCACGTCTCTCCGGGTCTTGTGGAAACCGAGGGAACGACTACGACGATGGCGATGGCGATGGCGATGGCGATGGCGATGGCAACGACAACGACGACGACGGAGACAACGGAGACGACCACAGCGAGGACGACAACGACGACGTTGACGGCGACGACGGTGACGTCAAGCGGAACAGCAGTCGCGACAACGAGAATGGACAAGCCCGCGGTAACGACGGCATGCAACGAGGGTCGATCGCAGTGGACCGGGCGCATGCGCCAGTCCCTGGAGAGCAGCTCCGAGCCAGCCCGTGAAAACGGTACCCCGGTGCATCGTTATCCGGAAAGGCAGCGACGACGGGAGAGATACGCCGCGGGGAGGAAGCATCGACCGGCGAGAGATACCGAGAAGGCCACCGCCGCCGGCACCTCATGCTCCTCGACATCGTTGTCGTCGCCGCAGGCGCTTTCCTCGCCGTCTTCCTGCGCGTCCTCGCGCCGCTCGAGCTCCCCGCTGTCGAGCACCTCGTCGCCAGCGCGGTCTTCCACCTCGTCGGTCGCGAGCGATCCGCTAGCGATCAGGCCAGCGGCCAGAAGCAGGCGAAGAAGCACCCCCGACCACAGCGACGACGGGATTGGGAAACGAAGGCAGAACGCCGCGGAGACAAGACGGGACAACGGCGGGACGACTCATGGAGCGACGGAGACGACGACGTCGGTGTCGACCTCTTCTTCAACCACCGTGTCTTCCTCCTCGCCATTCCCCTCCCCCGTGTCCACGTCCTCCGCGTCCTGCCGGACGGCGCCGCGCGGCCACGGTGGCGATCATGGCGTCGCGCACGTCTCGTCCTCTTCGTCCGCCCTCGAGAGGCTGAGAAGTGCCCTGGAAAACTACGATCGTAGTCGAATCTACCTCGCCCATGTTTGCTACCTGGATTGGCGGGATCTACCGGGTAAACGGCGTGGCAGCGGCGGAGGCCGTGACGCGACGCCAAGTAGCGAGCGGGTGTGGGTGGTGGGGGCGGCGGATCACGAGGGCCACCACCGGACGCGATTGTTGATCGCCGGCCGTCACTGGCGACCACGTTGTCTACGTAGGGTCAACATGCTGAGCCAACCGGTGGTGTACGCCGGCGGCGGCAGAGGTTCCTTAACAGCCGACCTCTTTCTATGGTGGTTTCACCGTGAGTTCGCTGTCACGGCAATGGCGATGCATCCGGACGGCGCTGTGCTGGTAGCCGAGAGCGCCGATTACCTGCCACCGGAAGGTGACTGCGTCGCCGCAGACGGTCTTGTACGATTGTTCGTTGTACCTAAAGACTGCATGGAAACGCGGCTGGTGGTCCGAGAATTGAGAGTGCGTCTAGCTACCGGGATACTATCGAGAGCACGCTGTGGCGTTTACCGTGATAAATTCCCTTCGATCTTGGGTTTGCCCGAGGAAGAGGGCGATCATCGATTGGACGCGTACCTAAAAAGATTCACGCTAAAGGAAGCATTCGCGGACCTTCATCGTGCGTGGCTCAGTGTTCGATCGGAGACTTTCGCTCGCAGTTGGACGCTACCACGCGATCGCGAGGATCATTCGCTGGCGGGATGCAACGGTGCCATGTTACCGCCCAGGATCCACGCGGTGGATCAGGAGGAGGATAGGATGCTGCTTGTCGAACTACAGAGTCTCGCTAGAGAGGTCGGACTGGAGGTTGTCGATGACGAGCTCGGCAGGTGGATCCTCGACGAGGAGAGCGCGCTAGCGCCTCTCATTCGGAAGAGAGAGCCGGACGAGGAACACTGCCGGGTGAAGGTCGAGGTAGAGGCGGATAAATGGTCGGATCGTAATGGCGACGAGGACGAAGAGGGGAACGACGGCATTGAAGAGGATGACGGCGAGGACGAGCCCACCGCCGAGGAGGCTGTCGGACTCCTCTCGAGAGTGCTAATCTGGATGGAAAGGGAACCTCTCGATCCAGGACTCCTCCTGGCGGTCAGATCGATGCGTGATACCGCCGCACTTATGGTAAGCACCGCGGCTGATAAGAGACAGCCGTTCGAGAGCCTTTATCGATCGTCCGCGGGACGACAAGAGAAATGGAAGAAGGAGAACGAAGAGAAATGGCGAAGAGCGGGGAATCGCGCGCGATCTTGCGAGCTTACGAGCAGATTGAACTAATTTCATCGACTGTCACTTGACAAAGAGCGCGACTAGAGGGTAAGGGAGGTTGAACAAGTGCTGGGTGGGTTACGCTACTATCCTCGAGGAGAGCACTCGATTTCGACGATACGTCGCGTCGAAGTGAACGGACGAAAAGATCGAACGAAC
Organism: Aphaenogaster floridana; assembly: GCA_003063835.1. Classification (NCBI taxonomy): domain Eukaryota; kingdom Metazoa; phylum Arthropoda; class Insecta; order Hymenoptera; family Formicidae; genus Aphaenogaster; species Aphaenogaster floridana. Next base: position 326,401 of record NJRP01000088.1, on the reverse strand, counting down.
CCTCGTGCCTCGAGAAGTACATTCCTCCCTCCGCAATCTCGTACACGGTCTTTGCAAATTAACGCTCGAGCTGGTCCTCGATAAGCACTCCTCGATAAGCTCCCCTTTGGAGCGAATCGAATTGGATATCGTGTTTCTTTCGAGAATCGTGAACTGTAAATCCTTTACGCAGTTACGGCTATCGCCTAAACGCATCCGTGCGATTCGCATTCGAACGTACAGTGTGTACACTATATCACGCATCATGCGTGATATAGATTTACATGCGTGATAAAGCAAGTACCATAAACAGCAGATAAAATGGCAATTAGTATTTGCATAATGATAAGGGTAAACGTTGCTCGCGATGACACCTAGATCTTATTATGTACATTACTGTATACATAATGTCTTATTAATAGGTAACATTAGGAACTCAAAGATTTCAGATACTTCATTTCAATTTTTACATTTTAATGTCATATCATCTACACTTTTGTGTCGAATATAAATATATATTGCAGCAAGGACAACTCTAAATATCTATTCTTTGATGTTCAGCAAAATTACAGAATAACATTGATCACTCTCGCACTAAAGTATTGATATGCTTTGATATATCGAGATATTATCAAATGAAACAATATATAATATCCAGTTATGCATTAAAGTCTGTTATTTTTTAGGCAAGCAAAATGGGTCTGGCGGGGACTCATCCTAGTGGGCTGCCCTTCTTCTGCCCGAACGGGGACCACCTGACGCAACCACCTCCCGCCCATATGGGTATACCGCCCTACGGTGCGTTGGATGCGGGTAAGGCGGCCGCCGCGGCCGGTAAGTACTTTTCGCTATCAGCCACTTATTGTAGTTATTCACACTAGAGACGTTTTCTTGTCACAACAAGTTCCACATATCAACCTTGACCTTACTAGTAATCTCTTCTATTCGAGTCAAGTCGAAAGATTTTGCAAAAATTGTTTCTTAATTTGTTTGACAATCAAAATTTTTCATAACGTATCGTAATTTTTGTACTATACATAATTGAGGGAAATTGCAAATTATTAAAGCGTACCTTCTTGCCAGTAAGTCGCTTATATTTGATATATTTGGTCCTTGTTGAAAGTAAAGTCGGCTCTTTTGTCATATTTTACGAATTTAATAAAAATTTCGGATAGGGAATTTGTTCTCAATTAAAGATGAAATGTGGAGATTGCTCTTAAATCTTACATTTTTTAATAAGATAAGATGAACTTTTACTTGTGCTTTCACTTCATATTTAGATGTATTATATATATATATATATATATATATATATAATACATCTAAATGAAGTGAAAGCACAAGTAAAAGCAATATATATATATATATAGGGTGTTGAAAAAAAGGGTCACATATTTTGACAGCAGGTAGTATTGATTAAAACAAGAAGAAAAGGTCTAATTAACATGGGTCCTAAGACTAATATCTTCAAAGATACAAACTATTTTGTTATTTGAGCTCTTTGTCATTTTCTTATTAGTCGTGTCATCTTTAGAATCTAATGAACAAAGGAGTAGGGGAGAGTGGGGTACAATAGGGATATCTTTTTTCTAGGTGCCTTAAAAAATAAAAAATAAACAAAGAGAGATAAAGAAACAATTTTTATTTTAATATGAAATGTAATCATTTATCTTCCTAAAAAAAAACTGAAGTAAAGAAACTGAATGTATGATAACAAAATAAAAACTCTTTTTTATTTGCTGAGTCAGCATTAAAATTTTTTGTTTTTTGTAAAAAAAGGAGTTTTTATTTTGTTATCATACATTCAGTTTCTTTACTTCAGTTTTTTTATGAAAGATAAATGATTACATTTCATATTAAAATAAAAATTGTTTCTTTATCTCTTTCTGTTTATTTTTTATTTTTTAAAGCACCTAGAAAAAAGATATCCCCATTATACCCCACTCTCTCCTACTTCTTTGTTCATTACATTCTAAAAACACGACTAATAAGAAAATGACAAAGAGCTCAAATAACAAAATAGCTTGTATCTTTGAAGATATTAGTTTTAGGACCCATGTTAATTAGACCTTTTCTTCTTGTTTTGATCAATACTACCTGCTATCAAAATATGTGACCCTTTTTTTTCAACACCCTGTATAAAAGTAATAAATATATATATATATATATATATATATATATATATAAAAGTAATAAATAAATAAATATATATATATATATACACGTACGAGAACTGTGAATTTGCAAATTGAATTATTGATACGTATCACATTACCGGAATATTTAACTATCCCGAAATCATTTACTTTTGTCATTAATATCGATTTTTTAAACTAAGAATTTGTAAAGTATATTGTAGTCTCTACTACGACGTAAAGTGTGCAAAGTATCACTTTCACTGAAGTAACGTAATGACATTGACAGTCAAAAGTCACAGATTTGTGTACCTACTTTGAACTGATACTTCAATTGCATTTACGTATCATCACATTTTGCAAAATATCTTGATCGCAAATATACAGCCGTTAATAATATAAAACCTCACTCGACGCACGCTTTCAACATGAACTTTCAACTACTGACGATACGCCGCACAGTCCCGATATCCCCAATGCGTATCGGTTGAATCAACAATTCTTTCACGAAGTTAATCCGCTATTGTCCGGCCAAATATTGACGTTCCTCTCGAATTGTAATTGATGGAATACTTCTCGTCCCGCTCGCGTAATCGACACGCTCCGCCCCCGTTGAGAGAGAGCTTTATATATAATTTTATTGTATCGAGCTGCGCAAATATTAACATGGCCGTAGCAACCCGACCCAAGCGAGTCCAGCTTGTACCTGGCCTTTGCGCAAACCGTTTGCAACCGCGTTAACATACGTTAATCTTTGTTACAGTGATTCGATAGATGAAATAGTGAATTATTATTAACGTGTAGTATGAATAAATCCACAATGAGCAAAGCAATTCGTGTATTGGCATAACACTATCAAGTATTTAAAGCCCTGAATACACAGATTGGCGTTGCAGAGCATGGAAATGTCTTTATTGTCTAACACGTTCGATTCTCTCTCGGACTAATCGCGAGCGTATTTTCGATGACTGCTCTCAAGTCGAGTTGAATTAAAAATCTGTGTCGATATTCCGGCTTCTAATTGAAGGAATATTTCTTATCAAGTTAAGAGGCACAGTGATGTCGACTAAATGAAGGCTGTAAAGACAGCGGTAAAATGATCTCCGAAGATCGCTCTGCAAAAGAGAATGAGAGAGAAGAAGAGAGAGAAACAGAGGAAATCAGCAAACTGGCATCAAGTACGAGAATAAGGAGAGGACTCACCATTAAGCTAATTAGCCAAGCATGCGGCCTTCCTCTAGCGCTGGGTCAAGGTGGTTTCTATCCGCCTACTCAGTTTTGACAGATTCTGCCATCGACCTATCCTTGGAACGCTTCCCTCTTTTATCAACTTTGAATTATCATGAAGATTCTACTATTGATACACTGTCAATGCTTTTAGGTGCGACTTTGAGAAGTTTCGAAGTAGCGCTATCACTTAAAAGAGCTTAATGCTTCTACTAACTTATCTTAAGACACAATTTTCATCGCTTCATTTTTCGTGAAGAAACTCCAAAGGTTTTTCTATTATTTTGTCTATAAACAAGTACGAGTAAGATATTCTTTATCCCCTAGACTCTGAAATATGTAGATAGCGTTGATAGCGTTTATGCATGACTACGGCGGCACAGGTTCTTTGTCTTGCAAACAAGGGAGCATTCCGTCTCTACTCTTCGCGGAGTAAACCGAGACTCGACCCAACCCTATTTCATGCCCTTTCCTTGGCCGCTCCGGAACGACAGTCTCCCCACTCTCAATACTTCTCCGAACCTGCCACCTCTCTTCTCCGCTTCGTAATACAAGATAGTCGAGAACTACAGTTCTAACTCTTCTCTCTTCCTGTTCATCCTTTGCTCCGTTCTCTAGTCCATTCGCAATCTCCATTCTTTACTCTCTAGTCTCTCTTTCTATCTCTATCTTCTTTTCTCCTCTCCCTTTCTTCTTCTCCCTCTTCCTTTCTTTTCAATTTGCGCGATTTCGCGATTCCTCTCTCGTTTGCATGGATATATGTATATCTCTAATTAGCTTTGCGTATATTTATTTAAAAACTTTATTGTGAACATAGATATTAGACCTTATAGATATGGACTGACAATTGCTATAGTTTCTGCATAAGAAACAATATCCGAAAGAGGTTGGACAGAGAAACATACTTTTTCTCTTTTTTTTCTTAGTACTTCTCTTTCTCAAAGTGTCCGGAAATGTACATTGCGCATGTCGATTAAACATATAGCGCGTGAATATATAATATATGTCAAGCATGCGCGAAATGTATTCCGGACTCTTTAGAGAGAGAAGTACGGACGCAATCTTGCTTGTATTGCCAGTCCATATCTCTACGATTGTGATGTGAATAACAAGCAAAAGAGATAATGGAGGGAATGGAGAAAGAAAGAGAGGCGGAGATACAAAGGCAGAAAAGAGTGAGATGTACAAGGAATGAAGATATGGCAACGACAATCCCGATGTTTCATTTCACCGGAGCTTCGCCATTGATCCGCTTAACTTCTTTCTTTCTTTTTTCTCCATCATGTTTCTTCTTTCTCATTTTTTTTCTTTCTTTATCTATTTTTTAAATCCATTTTCATTGATATTCGCGCCTTTTTCTCATTTTTTTCGCAATTTTCTCAGATTTTCTTGCGTTTCTTTTTTACCACAAATTCTCTCTGCGCAAATCTTCAAATTTTCTAGTGTTCGAAAGTCAACAAGATTGATTTGTTGCTGATTTTTTGTTGAGTTTTTTTTACTAACTCCGAATTATTCTGTTCTTTTGCGCCACAAATGCTACATGGAAAAAAATGTGTTGTTCTTCATCGGCAATTTACAATTAACAACGCGATCTCGTATTTTGCAATCCGTGTATGCAAAGTAAAGTTTGCTAACAATAACCTTAATAAGTCAATAATTAAAACTGTTTTATAATAAAAGTAACTTTTTCGGATGAAAGCTCGATTGAGAGATTGTTCTATCTCTCTTATCTCCCAGAACAATAATGGTATTATATTTAATAATTGTATTATATTTAAGATTTTAATATATTATCCCGGGTAGAAATGGAATCTAATGGCTAACTAGTCATGAGCTAATAAAGTTGCGTCTTACATCACCAGTACCTATCTAGTTTTTCTAGATAATCATGAGCCAGTAATGTAACGCTCACTTCTTCTAGCAACTATATGAATAATACTATCTAGTACCTATCTAGCTGAAACTAGCTGCAACTAGATATTTTAAAAAATTAAAGATTTTTAATTTTAGATTATTAATTTTTATTGAGTGTATAATATTTCAATTTAAGACAACTTTCATTAATTCTTGTTTTTTCCTTTTTTATTGTGTTCTTTTTTACTTACCGACTGTTTTGTCACTGACGGGTTTTGAACTCGGGACCTCACATGTTAAAATTAACGCAATTATATTATTTTTTTATAAATAATAATAAATTTTATATAAAACGTACAAATAATTAGGATTGAAAAGAGTGACCGCAAAATCAGTGGTTTTTTCGCCTATTTTTGGTCCCGCGATATTGGAACTGAATTGTGTGTCAAATGATATCTTATGACAAGACATCAATCACAAAAAATTTTTAAGTTGAGGTGAGAATTGATTCCAGAGATATGGGAGGTTAAAGTAGTCAAAATTCATTAACACATCAGCCCGTACGCTTTAAAGCACGAACTTTTCTTTCAGTCCGATTATTTAAAACTTCGTACCCGGGGGTTTTACTAGCTGCTGACAATGAATTTGAAGCCAGATTTTTAAAATTAATAATGGCCGATTTAATATGGCGGACCATGTATTTACAAAATGTTTTAATTTCTTTTTTTTGTTAAGTAAATCGATCCACAAGTATGTGTGAAAACACATACTAAGATTTAGTGTTCTTGATTTTGTTCCTTGGAAATGCTTATGGATATATTACATGTATCAGGATTAAGTATATGTATCCCATGATATTGGCCATATCCAAGGAACCACACAATTGTCATAACGTGACTGCAGCAGCCGACAGTTCGAGCACCACTTTCACATGTACAATAATATTCTGTAACTGAATCTCTTCCTGTTTTAGTTGCACATCCCCTCCACATGCTGGCATAAAAATTTGTGCTTTAAAGTATGGGCTGACGCGTTAATAAATTTTAATTTCTTTGACTTCCCATATCTCTGGAACCAATTCTCACCTCAACTTAAAAATTTTTTGTGATTGATATCTTGTCATAAGGTATCCATTTGGCAAACAATTAAGTTCCAATATCGCGGGACCAAAAATAGGCGATTTTTGCGGTCACTCTTTATTTTCTTCTTAAATTTTACTGGTTGCATTTCATAAACAGTTTTTGTGATGCAACTGCTATCTAATTACTACATAAAAAATATGGTTGGAGATGGCCTATTCTAAAATATATAATTTAGCTACTATCCACCCATTGGTAGTTTTAAATTAGTCAGTAAATTCAAATTGAGGTTATCTTATTTCATAAAAAATTTGTCTAGCGACTGCATTAATAGTTCAGAAGACTGCATAGTAGTTAAGAATCTTAACTACTAGGCAGTCACTAGACAGATTTTTTATGAAATAAGATAACCTCAAACTGAATTTGCTGACTAATTCAAAACTGCTAGTGGCTGGATAGTAGCTAGATTATATATATTTTAGAAACGGCAACGCCCTCTTCTATCATATTTTTTATGTAATAACTAGACAGCAGTTATATCACAAAAACTGATTATGAATATGCAGCCAGTAACTAACTAGTAATAAGTTAGAAAACCTATCTAGTTAGTACTATCTAGCTACTAGGTCTTAAATAAGACCGACTAGATTCATTTCTATTCATTTCTATATATATGTTCTGGTTCTTCCTCAAAGAGTTTTAGGCCGGTATTCATAATCCGTTCTATTTTTTTTTTATTTTTTTTTTAATGATCCTTTGATTTTTCTTGTCGCAGTCCCAGGAACCAGCCTATACCTGCATATTACATGTTTTGATTATGATATTTATATTTAAGAATTATTGGATTGACGATTGTATCCAGAGTGACATTTTAGGGAAAAACTTGCAAAAACCCATTTATAATTTTCAAAATGCATGAAGAGCCAATGTCATACTATATGTATAATGATACCTATATAATCCGTTCTTATTTTAAGATCGTCTTAAGTAGTCTTAAGGCGCGTCCACACCTGAGCACGCTCGGATCCGAGCCAAGCCGAACACGAACGAACGTACTGGTGTGGACGATGATTCGAGCCGCGTCGAACAGGCCCAGACCGTTCGCCGATCGCGCTCAGATTGATCCGCGACTTGTGCGGATCATTATTCATTCGGCCCGGCTCGCGTTCGGCTTGGCTCGGGCCGAGCGTGCTCAGGTGTGGACGCGCCTTAAGACTACTTAAGACGATCTTAAAATAAGAACGGATTATATAGGTATCATTATACATATAGTATGACATTGGCTCTTCATGCATTTTGAAAATTATAAATGGGTTTTTGCAAGTTTTTCCTTTAAGACGCTAATACGGCTCTGTGATTAGTTTATGACATCTTAAGATTGTATATATTTAAGACGATCTTAAATATAAGAACCGACTATGAATACCGGCCTTAAAGTTTTCGATATGTTTCAAGAAAAGTTTTGGCGATTAAATGCCAGAGATATATATTCCAAAGTATGCAGTATTAATTTCATGATTTTGTTATACGAAAACTAATAACTATTTTATTCTAATTGAATTGGAACCAAAATACTTTTTGATAAAGCCCTTGACGCGTTATCTATAACTCTCAATAAAATGCTTGATCTTTAAATAAACCGTTTGCAAAAATTATAATTTCGTATTTTCTATTCTTTACGATTTTACCAACATCGTTAAACTGTTTTATTTAACCGATCGAGTTACCACCTTTTAAAAACTAAAAGAAAGGAAGAAATAAAATATTAATAAAATTTTTGTAATTTATTAGTAGATAAAATTTTTCAAAGAAGGAAGAGAGAGATAATTTCTGCTTTGTTTCTTTTCACACTACTTCACCGCTTCCGCTCTTATTTCCACTGCAACCATTCGCTTTTCGAATCTGTACTACCAGTTTCCGGAAACCGGATGGGCAGAATTCACGACGATAAGGTTTAATAGAGCGAAATAGACGAACTCGCGGGGTTGGGCGAAGCTACGAGAAGCAGTTAAAAAAAAGAACTCTCAAGCACCGGCCAAGTTAAAATCGACTTCGATGGAAGCAGGAAAAGAGTGAAGCGGACAAACGGGAGAAGAAAGAGAGAAAGAACGAGAGAATATCGCGGTACAGGGAACATCGGGAACCTGAGTTGTTCGAGAATAAAAGAGTAATTTTCCGGGTGGTGAGATGCCGATAATGGGGTTGCAGACTGCCGAGTCAACTGGAAAGTGATTAAGCACACATGACGGAATCCACGGACTCGTCAGGATATTACGAGGCACCCCTTTCCGCTATCCTCTCATTTCTTCTCTCTCTCTTTCTCTCATTTGCACTTTCTCGGTTCTTCGTTGTCTTTCCTCCCTCTCTCCTCCCCCTCTTCTCATTTGCTCTTTTTTGTAATTGCATGTGTTCTCAATTCTCAGTACTCTCTCGAGCATGGTATTAGACGAATACGATGCTCGAATTAGTCTTTCTGTTCTACCGGTTACACGTTGCAATCTAACTAGCGTTGAATGGGCCCCTTTTTATCGTTAATTGAAATTAAATCATACTTGCTCGATTTTAATCCTGCCTATTCCCAATCGCTTGTCCGAAAATTTGTTGAATACGAGAAATTTTAGTTTTTGATTTTATCTTGTGTTCTGCGTTATCGTCATAAATACAATGTTAAACTTTGAATCTTTTTACAAAAGAAGGTGGTTGAAGTAAAAAGTAAACTACTGTAATTACTGTAACAAATGTATTAAAATATTAGAGTGTTGCGTACACACAATATATGTAATACACACATAATGTGTAATTTGTTTCATGATTTGTACCTAAAGCGACGTAGGCGGCTATATCGTGTTGCACGCGGCACACAAATTCGCGTGCAAGATAAAATATCGGATTATTACTTTTACGTGGGATTAAATTTCGTTTCGGCAGCCATTGTTTTCACGGGCTCGAGTGTGCTTCGTTATTCAAATGAGATTAAAAGCCCCGGGCTGAGTGGAAGCCGGTCTCGTTACAGTCGAGTGGCTAATCGTCGTTATGCGAAGATCGAAAGTAGCTCCATTGTACAAAAAAAGCTCCAGCATCCGCGAGTTTTACATACGTCGTCGAATCGTTTTATCTTTTTCCATCGGTATTACAAAACTGTCGCAAAATAAAAATAACATACTGGTTTCTCAAAAGATAAATTTAGTTTTTTCTACAAAAAAGGATAATAGAAAAATAAAAAATAGAACATTGTTCAACTAATTTGATTATTTAAAAAAAAATGTACATTTGACAAATTCTACATTCATCCTTCAAGGGTCAACTTGTATGTACAGACAAATAGTCAAAAGTAGGATAGAGCTCACGATCATTCAAAATCACAATTGTTTTCGCGAAGTATAGGCGCGCTTCGTTATCTGGAAGCAAACGGGATTCCGGAGACGGAAGTCCGATCTCTTTACGGTCGATCGGTCGACAGTCATTATATAGAGTTGGGGATTGAGAGTGGCCCTATCCGGGGAAAACCACGCGTTGACCGATTTCAGCACGCGCGAGGGGACGAGAGAGAAGAGCCAGATTGTCACGGGGAATATGCCTTCGGGACATGTTCGCCCGCAAAACGCAAAAAGGAACGGGGTGGAAACAAGCTGGAGAGTCCATCCAATCCGTTCGCGTATACTATATCGAAAGAGAAAAAGAGAATGGTAACGAGAGAGAGGGAGAGAGGGAGAGAGAGAGAGGGGGGGGGAGAGAGAGAGAGAGAAACGTATTGGCCTCGTCAAGCGGTTTCAGGCTTGCCGATATTCCGGGCGCTTCTCGTCGACCCTTATGAAGCCAATTACACTTCGCTTCGCCAAAGGCACCCCACTTATATCCGCGCCCAACATTTCCCGGGCTCTCTTGAAGCCGCGATCGGTTCCGCGGCACGTACTAGTTACATTAGATACCGATGTAAAAGCGATATACCTTGTCCGTTATTCAATCCGCGATAGCCACGTACATACATCTATAATTTTACAATTTGTTATTCGAGTGATTTTAAATTTGCAGCTTCTCTTCGAACCTTTCCTCGGTTTGAGTTACGTGTACTCTTGTTAAAATTGCAAATTTTATGTTTAACAGGGAAAAGAGTTCCGTTAATGATTACATTTATTTAGCAATATCTCTTAATTTTTTACGTTTGACACAACCGAATAATGTGTTCGCAAAGCTCAGCAAATTTTCAATAGAATGTCCTGTATATAATCTCATTATCCATGTAACGCGGACTTGATCGATCGCAATTATGTAAAAATCGGATTGATATCGATACCGTTTATCCGCCTGTCCAGGATGAATTACATGGCGTTAAATTTCATCGACGACTGTTCTCTGGACGATGATCCCGACGTGTGCATTCCACTTCGTGTCGGGTGCTAGTTACAGAGGGTGCGGCCGCGTATGCTGATCAATGCCTGTTCTCTCACCACGAAAGAGAGAAAGCTCGACCTTCCGTCGTGTGTTTGTAGTGCAAACCTACGCGATATATTAAAAGCATAGTTTCCTCGTTCATTCGCGCTTTTTTGATCCCGTCGTGATAATACTCTGTATACGTTGATATACGCGGAGTCAAGGTACTCATTGGTGCGTGCATCTTGCTATATTGAAAACTCCAATAGTGCTTAACTTCTATAATAATAATGATAATAATAATAATAATGACATTAATGTCTTATAATATACTGTGAAATGAACCGCTCTTTTCTACAAAATAATTGCACACGTATTACTCGTATTTGATTTTACTTTCGATAATAAGAGATAGATGAAACTTTTATTTCACATATATAGAATATAAATACATGGGTCCTTCTTTAATTAATGATTATTGAAAAATGCACTCTGTAGTGAAGTTTGCTTGCGTGTTCACTGTGATGTACAAATTCAGAAACCTCCGCTCGTTACTGATTTGGTCTTTCGCGATCTCACCGCGATTAAATTGACCGTCGTCACTTATGGCCATTTCTACCAATGCAGATTAACTTTAATCTCAGTTTAACTTACTCTTTATCTTTTTCTAATTCTTAGAACAGAAAAAGATGAAGAGTGAATTAAACTGAGATTAAAGTTAATCTGCATTGGTAGAAATGGCCATTAGTGACCGTAAAATTGGTCACGCTACCGGCTAATGATAGATTAAACGCGTTATGGCGCCGTTAATCGCGGATATGAGATGTGCGGCGGGTTTATTCTTCATTCTAACGTCGGCACATTAATTTTCAGGAGCCTCAACTTTGATCAAAGAAATACAAGCATAAGAATGAAAGTGAAGAGACATTTGACGCGAAAAAAATTCTAAGGGTAACAAATAAGTATTCGGCGATTCTGCATAAGACGGAGAAAAATCTGACTACATGTATATTAGAGTTAAATGGAGGGAAACAAAATTTATCGACAATTTGATACTGAAATAAAGAATAATATTTCGTTTTTTTATAGGTCTCACGAGAGCACCGATGTATCCCTTCTCGACGGGCCAGTACGCATACCCCATGCTTAGTCCGGAAATGACGCAAGTCGCTTCTTGGTAAGTGGAAACATATTTATTATTTAAGAAGAAAATTTTATATCAGATACTTTTTATTTATTTTCTCATCTGTGTAAAAATAACGTATAGTTTGATAAAAGCTTCAATTTAATGTAATACAATTATGTTTCCATGTTATCCTGCGATTGGTTGCATTACAATATAACGTAATATTATTTCAATTTTAATCAAACATATATTCAACTGAATGTATGTGATGAGAACGATATTCAATTTCGCGAGGTAAACGCGCGCGTGGCGTCTATAGAACAAGAATCGTTTTACATTCCCGCGTGTATATATATATATATATATATGTATACATATATATATATATATATATATACGTAATATTATATTTTATATTAATTACGCGTTAAATAATCGATTCGCGTTTCACAGTAACGCAAATGAAAAGTAATGGAGAGCATCGGATTTCGATCGCGCGCCGAAGCGATTCTTGGCGATTTTAAATCGCCCGACACTCAACGCAGATCGCATATCGCGAATTGTGCACAAAGGCTGCTAAATATTCATAAAAGTATCAGCAAAATACAAGGGAAACGTCACATGACGAGCCTCCTCTCGATAAATTTTTCGCTTTAAAGTAAACTCTCTTTTAATGTAAAGTGTACGAATTTGCATGATAAACGTCGTCAGTTTCTTTGGTTCAAAAGATACCCACTGGTCTTGTTAATTCCCTCTTTCGTTAGTAACGATACTCAGAGTCTCACGACGCTTAAAGGCAACTTTATATTAACGACTCTTTCTCGCAACGCCAATCGCGAGATTATTGGGAATCTTTAAAGTAAGACGCACACAGATAATCGGGACGATAATTCATATTCCGATTCAGTTTTCTGAACAAATCTGGTCATTGGATAGGTGTGGGCTGCTTTGGTCAGTCGTCCTCTCAGTTCCGGTCTATTACATCGGATACGGAATCTTGCCTCGCCATCCTTGTGGTCCTCATAGACGTCACCCTCTTTTCGCAAGGAGACAGATCCTTACGATCAGGTTTTCGCTCGAAGCCGCCGTTTCCCCTGCTCGTTATTTGCTTTACGCCCGAGTCGTCCCAAATTGCGATTTTCCACGGATGATTAGACTCCTTCTTCTCAATTAGAAGGACCCACAACATTCTTGCTCGCTCGAGACGAACCTAGCGCGCGGAAAACTGCTTGGACGTCGACATCACGTGCACAGAATTTAGCTCTCGCGGTTTTCAAGGAGTAGCGCCCATCCTTGAAAAGGGAGGAATGAAGCGCGAGAGAGGGCCACTTGCAATAATGAAAAGGTCGGCGACGTTTTTATTACGCGAAGTGCATGTGGAATTCTGCTCTCTGTGTTCTTGGTAACGGAAATACGAACAGCGCATTCACGAGGAGACACAAACTAATTACTTTTACGAGAAGCAGTTCGTGATGTTAATCATAATTAATTAACTGTATTGCTGGTCGACATTGTGCAAATATTATTATTATAGCGTTTTTGCTCAAGGAATTAGTCCCGACGATATTGTTCCAGGATTGCGATATTAAAATCAGCATTTTTGTACAAGAAAAATCCAAGTTGCTATCAATGATTGCTCAGTTGTTTGATTGGGCAAGTAACTTAGTAAATCAACGATACGAGCGGATTAATCAATTTTCGAGAAAGTTTCCCACGAGCGTCCAAACATTGAAGAAATATTTCACGAGAACTCTCTCGTCCCGGAGACACTTATGGCGACGATAAAAACTTGCAAATGAATATTTACAGGCACACACCGAGCATGTACCCCATCTCGCCGGCGAACGCCGGCTTCCGAAGTCCATATCCTACGAGTTTACCCATCACGAGTTCTAGTTTACCAAGGTCAGTACAAGTATTTGGTATTATCATAAAATCGTTTTCGCGCTTGTTTGCCATTACTTGAAATGTAATTTTCTCTCTTAAACTATGCTTCGATCTTTCAGTGATCTCTACCGGTTTTCACCGACGGGCCTTATGCCTCCGCATCCTGGCCTGAGTCCGCACGCACACGCGCTAGCGTCGCACGCGTTGGTATCCTCGGCGCCGAAGGCGGATCATTCCACCTTGGATCACAATCACAGGTTCGTTATGGCTCTCAATTTCGTATCGCTGGCGACATCTGAACAGTCAGCAGCAAAGCCAGCATCGATTATTCCCATCTGATACTCTATATCCTTTGTCCTTCCACTCGGCTCGAACTTTGCGGGAATCACCATGAAGAAGTTCATCGACTTCGGTGTCACTATCGTTGCGAAAGTCTCGCAACGTTTAAAGTGACTTACGAGTGATCCACGTTTACGTTAACGATCTAACGGTCAATTATCGTGACGACGACTGTTATACGTTTGATATAAGGGAAGAAAGAGAGAGATATATGCGGCGAAAAGAGGTGCCATAATCTTTGAAACGATGCGGCATAAACTTTCAAAGGCAATTAATGAACTCGCCGACTTGCCACTTGAAACGGTTTTATCCACCAGCGCTTGCAGTATCATCGACGATTAATTACCCCGCCGGGGATGTAATTAATATTTATAATACGTCGCGCGTCGTCTTACTCGCGCATGAACAAAATGGCTTTACGACGGCTCATCATCCACGAGTTAATAAAACAAATAATACAAAAAATCTGTATGGAAAAAAAACTTTACCGATAAAACTTGGCCGATGTTAAACAATATAAACATAGTTAAAAAGTAATCACACATCCACATATGTCATTGGATTATAGGAGGATATGAAAAATGATTCAGATCTACTATGATGTGAAATACAATTCTCTTTATTAAGAAGACATATTCACGCCAAGTGTAACTGAATAATTAAGAATATAATCTTGCATTATAGAAAAAATTAGAAATATATTATAATAATCATGAGACTGCATTGCGATTATGGCAACTCATTTAATCTGCAGTTTATTTGGAGCTGTGAGAAGAACTTTGTTGATGGACGAATCAGTGGATAAGTTCATTATTAATTCAACGTTATCCATTATCGAATGGCGTTCTACCATAAGGACATTCTTGACCATCCCGCAGATATTATCCACTGGATGGCGTCCTGTAGAACCCTGCGAGGATCTTCCTAACCACCCCACGATTGTGTGCCGATTCAGCCGTACCCCATGGAGCGTAAGCGCCACGAGCTTGGATGGAGCTTTCGCTTGACGATCGATAATAATACCCGAATAGCGCTGACAGCTGCAAGACGGGTCGCGTACCAACGCAGCGCGTCTGCTGATAAGGAAGCGTCGTGCCGAGGGTGAGATGGGATAGTTGCGGCGCGAGGATCGTAGGGGGTAGCACGTCTCGACTACCCCGGAATGTTCAGCCGAACCCCTCGTTGCGTGCACTCTTCACCCCTTCGGCAGTCGAGAGAGCACGTATAACACTTATCGAATGACTCCCTCCGCACAGCGTCTGCGCCTGCTACCCCAACGCTACCGCCGCCGACGCCGCCAGTTATGTATTGATCATTACCCTCTTAAACAGATTTCTAATTTACATTAGTACCCGGGCGATCGCCCGCCCCGCACCCGCGCGCATACAAAGACGCGTGATCGCGTGCGATACGCGCTTTGCTCTTTCCATCTCTCTCTCTCTCTCTCTCTCCCCCCCCCCTCTCTCTCTCTCTCCCCCTCTCCATATACATCGCGCGCAAGTGCGAGGTATCATGAAGGACCAGCTGACGCATCATCCTGATCCATCGACGACGCATCCACAAAACTAGTAGCATCGTGTTTCTGAATTCGCGTTTGCATTCACATTGCTACCGCATCAGTGATACAAAGAGCACTCTACTCTACATCCAATAGAACAGATTGGAATCAATTGGCTTTCAATTTCAATCTTGGTGAATAAATCGTGAGAATGCTGTGTTTTGCAGAGACAGATGAGGCGAAGACGATTTATATTTTTTTTATTTTATTCGAGGACGGAAGCAATCAGTCGACGTGAGTGCAAAAATTCAAAATTCGAAAAGGAACGCTGGTATATCGACAAGGGACAAAATTTCTTCGAGTAGAGCGCTATCGAACTGACTCGTCGCGAGTGATCCATCCTGGCAGTTCGCCGGATCGCTGGCGAGTGGCAGTAGGATACCCCCAGGTTGATCGGTGGTCGACGGCAGCGCCGCGACAACTCGCCAGAAAAGGAGGAATCGCAGCGGCACGTAGAAGAGAAAGGCTACGGAGAATGCGATATTCGCTGCGTCCCCCCACGCGCTCCCGGAATTGTAGAGCCGGCTGATGGTAGCGGTAGGGTTGTCTCTATCGCCGCGAGAGCCATGAATCGCGATGATGCCACCCATCCCGCGATGCCACCCTCGCGCAACACCGCACCGCCACACTCGTCCTTCCCCTCGCGCAATTCCCCGGCCACCCCCAGACTCGCCGATAATCAATCGTCGTAACACCGGTCGGTGGTGATTCCGCTGACGCCAGGAACGAGCGCGTTTGAGACGCGGCGGAAAGTGGGAGAGAGAGAGATACAGGAGACCGTGTGCGAGGGAAATCCGGCGCGAGGATACGCGAAGGCACGCCGGAGAGAAACGGAGACCGAGATCGGGAAGGAAGGCGAGGTGTCGACGTGTATCGGAAAAGCGCAGAGAGTTTTCGTGTGGACGTACGCGACAAACGTCACGGGAAATCGAGACGAGAGGGTGCGTATTTTCGCGATACGACGGAACGAGCGCGCTATAGTCGTCGGCATCGGACGAGATAGACGGGGTGTTTGGTGGATATAGCCAACCCTCTGCTTGGCGGCGGCGGCGGCGGCGGCGGCGGCGGCGGGAGGGGGAGGGGAAGGGGGAGGAGGAGGAGGAGGGGCGAGGGGGTAAAGAGAGAAAGAGAGAGAGGGTCGCGAGAAGAGGGGCGGAAGACAGACAGAGACGGAGAGAGCGAGAGAGATATATGACGAATGGGTGACCGTGGGATGCCGCCCCTGGAGACATTTCACCGCACGAATCGCCGGGTGACGAAGTCGCGTCAACGACTGGCACTGCCAAAGTGGCGGCGGGCGGGCGCGGGCGTGTAAATGAACGCGATCAACGACGGCGTAGCGATGACGGTGCCATTAGGCACGTCGTACGTGCGAACGACGCGCGGCAAATACGACGGCTATCACGTACGTCTCGGAGGCTTCCGGCGAAGCGAGGCTGTCGCCAGCGTCTGGCGGACCACCACGGACGGCGCGTAAGTGTCGTCGTGTGCGCCACCGCCGCGTACGTGCTGTTTACAACGCTGACCGGTTTACGGGGCCCCGTTCCACATCGTTTTACGCGCTTGCTATAGCGCGACGGGAGCGCAAGGATGTGAATGGAGAGTGTAAACTGTCGAGTGTCGCGGCTGGACCCCAACGAGCTTGCCTACCCCTTGCGATGCTGCGAATGACGAGTGTGCCGTGTCCCTGGGATAACGACCAAGAGTAAACGCGAGTGAGATGAAACCGCCAAGGGTCGACGCGGAAAAGAGAATCTAAGGCCCTAGGGCCATCGAGAGTGGCATCGGAGGAGACAGTGATTTGATTCATTCATCCCGTGATAATTCCGTGATCCTCGAACAATAGCGCGGGGTCGATCGAGCAAGATCGCGTGGCGTTTAGGATCGTATCGTTCCATGGATCGATTTGGATCACTTTGGCGGTGGGCCCGCGAGTAAGCACGAGGCAGTCCCGTATGTGGCGATGGAGCCAGCCGAGTGCCTGGAGCCGCTGAACTTGGTGATCAAAAAGGACGACACTGACGACAGCGGACCGACCAGGACTGTGATCGGGGTGAAGATCGCGGAGGCGTCGATCGACGAGGAGGAGAAGGACGTCGTCGCGGCCGAGGAGAACGCGATCGAGGATAATATGGCGATACTCCAGGACGCTGTCAAGTCCGCCGAGTCTGGTGGCTTACCAACCGCGGATCACAAACTCCTGACCGCGCTCTACATGAGCAGTCTCGTGCAGATGTCGAGCTTAAGCGCGCCGCGCGGCATCGCGCCGCCGCCATACGGTGCCAACCAGCAGCAGCAGCAAAACTTTATGCAGCTGCTGGCGATGGTGGAGGCACGACATCGTATGTGGCAGCAGATGAACTGGCCACTGCCACAGAGCTTTCTAAGGAGTCCGCTGACGCTACCACCGACCGCGCCATCCTACTTTGACGGAGCGACAACGACGCCGACGTCGACACCGCCGAGCCTGACTGATCAGCTATCCCAGAACTCCGCGCCGACCTACCCTTTGTCCTGCGCGAAATCCGAACCCCTCAACTCCGAGGTTAAACAGTCCTACTTCAATAAACGGTACACAAACGCCGATCGATGGGCTTTATAGAATTAGCGTAAATCGCGTTTAAGAAACTCATCTGGAGTATTTTTCTTACGTGTGTGTTGCAGGTCAACGATAGAGCAGAAAAACTCCACATCGTTACCTACGGATAACGCGAAAGCTCAGGATACGGGACAACAAAACAATCAAGGTAAGGATTTGCGATTATACGCGGTACGCGTCTATAGTCGTGGTACTACAACAAAGGTCTAACACTATCAAGGCAGATGATTCATTTGATCTCGTTGTTTCGACAGATAAAAAGAAACCCCATATAAAAAAGCCTTTGAATGCGTTTATGCTGTATATGAAGGAGATGAGGGCGAAGGTTGTGGCAGAGTGTACCTTAAAAGAGAGCGCCGCGATCAACCAAATATTGGGAAGACGAGTGAGTAAACCTTCTATCAGGATACTTTTGAGACGTAAAATAAATTGTTCTATATCAGAGTCACTAAGCGAATTCAGACTTGGTCAGTTGATTCAATTCAACAGTTTTCCATTTATTGAATATCGTAAATTTATATTGAGAGTATCGTCTTCTAACAAGATATAGAAAATATATTAGGTTTATAAGTTGAGACCGAGTTGACAATCAAATTAATTTATATAATAATTATTGCACTCTGATGTAAGAATAATTATAATATATAAAAATCAATATTTTCTCTTATCCCACAGTAGAACAAGATTTTTGAAATATTTCGCGTCGTTATATAAATATGTACACATACATATATGTAAAGAGAAAATGAGAAGGAGAAGAATGGGAGAAAATAGATCTAATTTATTTCTAAGCAGAATTTTTATTTTCAACAATTTACTCAATTGGTTCAAATTTAAATTACTATTTAAAAATAAAAATTCTTATGAATTGGATCCATTTTCTTTAAATCGATTACATCGGCTATTAAATTGATATATTTTTATTAGGCATTAAAAGTTCCGTTATCTCGATTTTGCACTATTCAAATGATAGAGAAAGAGAAAATATTGGTCAATCGTCTATTAAAAATTTTCCAGACGAGTGTTTATTCTGGATATACACCAGTACTGCATGTATTTTTAACGCTTTTTTGTCGAACGAATCATCTATCGGGCTACTAATCGGAGCTAACTAACCGTACCTACTAGTATCTCAGTACGAATAGAGCATTGTAGGTGGGATCTAAGGAAATCTCAGATTCGCCTTGATAGAAAAAATGCTGTGACAAAAGGGGAAGGGCCGAAGGGCGGTTTTTGCGGGTCTCATGGGACACGTGACGAGTCGCACGAGGCAGTGATAGACTTGTCCACTTGTCGCTAGTGGTAAATAAGTTCGAGCGAGCAAGAGAGGGAGCGGGAGAGAGAGAGAGAGGGAGAGGGAGGGAGAGATATTGGGGACGGTGCACGGTGATAAGTACTGTGAGGCTGTGAATCTGTGAATCTGAATTTTGGGGGTATGACACGCAGTGGCACTCGCTAAGCCGGGAGGAGCAGGCGCGGTATTATGAGGCGGCCAGGCAGGAGCGCCATCTGCATCAGCAACGATATCCCGGCTGGAGTGCCAGGGATAACTACGGATATGGCAGCAAGAAGAAGAAGAGGAAGAAAGAGCGATCCGCAGATCCCACCGGAGGTACCACTTTCCAGTGCTAGAACAGCAGGCCCTTAATAATTCATTATATAATAATTGCTAGTATATACCTATACTGGTTGATTGAAACGATCAAAGTCTCTGTGCGTTTCTTTTTTCGTACGTTTCTTTTTTTGCGTTATTTATTTATTTATTTATTTATTTATTATGGTTTTCTGGCATTCAATCTTTTTCGACGTGCAGGCTATATATATATATATATTTACCGACATATATGTATATCTCTTGGATATTTTATATATGTACATATATGCATATATGTATATTTTTTCGTTTTTTGAAACTGAATTGGATTGGATTGTCTGTGGGGATTGTGGAATGTGGCACAGCAGAGAACTAAAAAAAAAGAAAAGTACTAAAATAAGAAACAAGAAACAAAAAAGATGGAAGAAAATCAACGCGGACTCTCGCGGCATGCAATGCAATCTCTTTTTTTTTATCTGGCCAAACTCCCTAAAGCGGTATTCGTTCTCCGGTGAACAAGAAGAAATGAGACGAGACAAATAATGTCATCGATGATGCGATAACGAGAGCGAGAGTGAAAACCAAAGCCTTAGGTACGGGATGTCTGGTAGAGCCCAGGGCCTGACCGTTTTTTCTCCTTTTTGTCTTTCTTTCTCGCCACGGGGCGACATCTGCTCGCAGTCGCTTGCCTCCTAAAATGAGTCGTGTTACGGCGATTTAATGAGAATTGTCCACCGACAATGCCTCGCCTCCTTCAAAATTCATTTCTTCTCCTTCCATTCTCCCGTTTCCATAAACATTCGTATCTAAAATGAACGTTTTTTTTTTTTTTTTCGGATGGTCTTTTTATCACAAAGTCTCGCAATACTTCTTTATAATTTCAATGGCGTGACTCATACGTGAAGAGGAATTGGGACAGGTGGCAAACGGAAATACACTGGAGGAACATCTTGCGCTTTTTTGTGAAGAATGCGTCCATATCGCTGAAAGGATTGAAAGACAGTGAAACCTAATTGAACCGTCCAGTATAAATGCACGACAATTATCCGATAGCAGATTTATAATTCTCAATTTTTCCATCATACTTTAATAAGTGTGAGATTAAATTAATAAGTAAAATTTTTTTTAGTTTGCAGAAACTACAATATATGTTGTAATATGTATATCCTATAGGGTAATTTTCAATGATCGCAAGTATATCAGCTGTGTATAGTGTCCTTAAAGAATATGTTTTCTTCAGTGTATAAACGTGCCAACGTTACTCTTTAACTCTTTCATCCGTACGCGTACTCTAGTAAATTTTTGTATTGCTTACTCGTTAGGTCGTATTCTCTATCAGACACCCTGTATACTTTAGGTTGTTAATATCGACCATGCGACGAATAGCGGTGCGACCGAGGGGGAGGGGACAACTTAGGCTGTTCTTCTAGCACTTTAAACGGAAAGTAGGGACCCCAGTGTTACTGAAATGCTATGAGGCAACGAGATATTGCTAAGGAAAAGAATAATAATAATAAAATAGATAACGAGAAAAAGCAATAAAAAAATTAATTTTTAAATAGAGTGAGCTAACTCTAATTTTTATGCAATTAGGGTGGCGGCAGTAGCATTAGTGAATTTTCTTTTTTCTTGATTAAAAATATTGTTTAGTCCACACACGGTTCATGCACAATTACAAAAAGTGTTTGGTTCTCTCTCGGTAGTGGCACGCGCTAGGGCGAGAGGAACAGGCCAAGTATTATGAGTTGGCGCGACGGGAGAGACAGTTGCACATGCAGCTGTACCCTGACTGGTCTTCCCGCGCAAATACCAACCGAACTAAGAAGAGGAAGCGCAAACAAGACACAAACAGTGATCCTGGAGGTACCCACATGCCTCACTCCACACATTCTTACAATCCCCCGTCATAAGGAAAGAGCCCCCGCCCCCTCCACCCTATTCATTATTACATATATACTATTATATTATATTATACATTCTTATATTGCTACACTATATTATGTTGCATGTTTCCTCCCCGTCTTAGGGGTTTTGGGTCGATATCTATATTATATTAATTATATATACGTATATATATATACATATATATATATATATTTGATTATGACTATATTCTTATTATACGCGCCTATACGTTCATATATATGTATATATATATATAAATGTGACTCTATTATATATATGGTTTTTTACATTAGTCGCGAGTACGGGCGTGCACATACGCATGCGCACGTGCGTGCCTATATATCTGCATTACACATTGGCAACATGTGACACACGTTACGCACAGGATATACATGCACACATCATACACACGCGCGCACACACAACCGAGACAAACATCACGCATTTTATTATTAATTACGTATACAACTTTGGGGACGCTGGCCATTTTGCATTTTTACAGGGACCTACTCCGCAAATCAGACAATCCTGAGCGTTTAATTTTCTTTCAGCCTTTTCGCCTCTCTCTCTCTCTCTCTCTCTCTATTTCTCTCTCTCTCTCTCTCTCTCTCTCTCTCTCTATCTATCTATCTATCTATCTATATATATATATATATATATATATATATATATATATTTATATATATATATATATCATTTTCTTCTTTTATAAATTTAGAGAAAGCTATCTCTTACTTTTGTCTTTCTCCCTTTATTATTCTCTCTCACTATCTCACTTTCTTATTCCTGTACTTCGATTCTTGATTCGTACATTTATTTTTCTTTGATCGTTTCAATGTTGCCTGGATTCTTTGATTTTTATTCTAATTTTATTATTTTCGTTCTGTCGTCACTTTTAATCGAGTTACTTCACTCAGTTTATTCTCGACCTCCACATACGAAAATTTCGTTTACTAGCGCTCACGCGAAGGAGCGCTCACATAATATTTTTTATTAATATTTTTTTAATATATTCTGGAGCTTGCGTTTATAATACAAGTCACGACATTTCAACCGAGTAGATCTTTGATCGTGTTTTTAAGCTGTTTTAACGTTTACATTGCATGCTATATTATTTGTTTGACAAAGATATAAGCCGTTTATTTGGAAAGTGACGTAAGTCCGATCTCAAAACAAATCAATTTATTTTAACGTTTTGTTGAAATTTGTACCATTTTAAAAATGGATTTGCATCGCTTTCAAAATAAATGATTCGCATCTTTGTCGATATGCGTGGATTCTTCCCCGAAGACTATCAATCTCAATATATGAGACCGTCTGAAGTAGAAATTTACGCAATTATATTCTTGTATTTTTTATTCGTTTATGCCATATTTTCGCGTAAAATTTGTACTTTGATATATTTGATATCGATAGTGTCTTCGACGAAAATCTTACGACATATTCGTTACAACCCTTTGAGGTCGTGTCACCGAAATAAATTTTTGTTACATTAATTTTAAAGAAATTTTATTCTGAAATTACATTTTACGTATATATACGATTTTAGGTAATCTACATAGGTTGTAATATCGAACTTGTAAAATATATCGTCTCGGAAAGCTTGTGAAAATTCGTAATGCGTATCGATAATCGGTGCTCTTTTGATTCTCAAGGGGTTAACATCGTTCTGTTACACGCATGACTAGTTGACATTCGTTGAGTTCATTTGGCATTCACAAAAACATAAGTTTATTAAACGCAAAAACTCGAGCACTGATTCACTCCGACTACGACAGATTATGTCGTTATCGCATTGAATCACACGACAATTTCGCACAGTTTGTCAATATATATATAACATCCATGTATATATTATATATTATATCATCACCTATTTTTTTCTCTATCACGTGGTCATAGATTACTCGAGTTGGTTTTTTACATTTTTCTCACACGGCGAAAACGTTAATGTCAATAACTATGTCATTCTTTTGACAGAATGTAATTGTCGAATAGTAATCCCGCTTGCAAACAACCTATGATTATTGTATTAATCGTTGTTTTCCTTTCTAGGTAATAACATGAAGAAATGCCGTGCCAGGTATGGATTAGATCAGCAAAGCCAATGGTGCAAACCCTGCAGGTATGTACGCCATGTACAGAGTTTTTTTCTACTCCTTGTGCTTCAATGACGAGACAATCGTCAGACCGCGCGTACGATCTTCGCGTGATTCGCGTGTAAATCACGTGCTAAATTTTACAGAAGTCTGTGATCTGGCAATGTCACGTTCATCGACTATATTTTTAAAATATTTGGCCTTGTTCGCTATTAAAAGTGATGTATAGGGTACAGGACGCGAAATATGTTCGCTCGTCGATATTATTAATCTCGGAAAAGAGAATCTCGGATTCTTCCGCGAAACATCAATCCTCTGTTTCATTTAATAACGAGTATATATAATTTAATACTGTGCGGTAATAGCGCCCGAATAGCTTATTTAAAGTGTACTTCGGCGCTTTAGAAGCGGCTGGATGATTCAGAAGCTTTTGTAAAGGAATTTCAATATGTATTTATTAACGACCTTCTTCAAGATTGCTCGCGACATATCGGTCACGATTTTAGTACTCTCGACTTTCGCTATCTCATATCGGTCTCGGACCCCGTTCCGTCATCCACATGTTAGCCACATAGAACTTGAAAGAGAGGAGACCCCGCTAAACGGCATATCTGCGGAGCGTATATACAAGTATCGATGATGCAATTTGATGCGATACGATGCGATGCGAAACGTCATGCGCAACAGGGTCGCCTCGTGTCAGGAACAACTCGCGCTTGCGGTAACGGTCTCTTCCTGTCGAATCTACAAGTATAGCATAGAGCGAACGAGGAAAGAAACAGAGAAAAGAGAGAGCGCAGCGCGGAGCTGCGCGCGACCGTCAGAAAATGTGTCTTCCAAAGAGAAAGAAAAAAATAACAGAAATGAACGACCAGTCTTCTCCTTAGTTGCGAGTGGGCGAGATGCCGCCCAACGTTGCCCAAACGTGTCCAACTTTACTTGACTTGTAAATATCGGTTTCTAGAAGCGCACCTTCGTAGTTTGTCGCGGTGTCACGAGCCACCCGTTTTTAACGTCGACTATACACTATGCCTCGTTGTCACGGCGTAGCCCAAATGCCCCAACTCCCGGCTGGGTTTGTGAATCTCATGGACCTCATTAAAGGGGCGAGGACGAATCCCATCGACGGTTTCTTTTTCTCCTTTCATTTATTACACGATAAGAGAAGGAGATAATCTTGAAAGCGATCACCAGATTAAACGCCTTAATTTGGAGTACGTAGTCTACCAACGAATCGTGCCAATCCGGCAAGCTTTTATCGCCGCGTGCATGGGAATGAATTAGAAGCGTGTAAAATTCATGTCGTAAAGCGTGCAAAATTCATCCTATGCGATTGCCTTTGGTTTATGTTCTTCCTGCCAAAGTCGAGACTATAAAAGTAATCTTTACTGGAATACCGGAAGCACCTAGTTTGTTGCATTTGGACTTGGCCGATTGCACTCTGCATCGAATGCACGTAACTTACATACCGCCTGTATGAGACGTCGTTGTGCTTTCGATTGGTCGTGTTATCACGGATATTTCAGAAATCGTATTAGAAAATTGTAAACTGTGACAATAAAAACATAGATATATCGTAGAGCAATCATGAATATTCGTAGCACTATCAAGTGCGCTAAAATCAATTTCAAACCATCGCGTCAACGCGGGTACTTGGGAGACATATTTTCTGATCGAGGCAACAATCATTATACCTTGCGCCGTCTTTCTTCGTTCTACTTAAAATTCAAGCTTGTTCCAACGGGGTCGGCAATGCTGCAACTACGATATCTGTACAACGCCTAAATCTACTATCTTCTATTGCCAAAAGTTTTCTAATATTCTCTAATATTCGGAAATGTGACATTCTTGTTATTAGAAATATATCTCTATACGTTTGTCAACTAGAAACAGTTCAATGGCAACCATTTCCTATTTCTTATAGGATAGGTAATATGAAACGATGTCTGGCATCGATACCGCGTATTCAAGAATATAAAAAAATTGCACGACAATCTCGATAGGTAAGCACTGGTAATCGCCGGCCTCGTTTCGCGATTTTACTATCACGAGAGATCTAGGGACCGAAAGTTAGAAAAGCGGTAACACGCGTTCGTCGTAGACACACGTGCGTGTGGGTGACGACACGATACGGTGCGAGATTGAGGTGGGATTAAGTCGACGATATGTCTTAGCGAGAGAGCGCCCCTTTAATGGCTGGTGGTTGGTTTTGGCAGCCCAGTGGAGCATGGAGCGGGGATGGGCATCCACGCGAGCATAATCCATCACGGTGTGGGAAGTAGCGCGGGGGCAGGGGTTGGGGCTGGAGGTGGTGGAGGGACGGTGGGGACAGCCGCCGCCCCGCCAAACACCAACACTGCCTCCAATGCCTCCTCGCCTCAGCAAGAACCCACTTATGTTAATCTCTAGTCAAGCCTATCGCCTCCCTTCTACTGCAACACTTCTTCTTAAACAGTGGTCAGTCCCGACTTAAAACCTACGGGCCTTCGTCGGTCCTCGCTATGGCCGGCCGCCGCTCGAGAGATTTCACTGTACCTCGTAACTAGATATCAAACTTTTTTTTCCTGAAACTTGACGAGGACATATAGCTCGTTAGATATCATCGTGGGAAGATACGAGCGAGGAGCCGAGCCCCATAGTAAGCGGCACGACGGTGGCCCGTGATGCTCGCATTGTTTCTCATTGTTGTGGCTCTTTACAGCTTATTATTGTTATTTATTTATCCCTCTCGTTTAGTTGGAATTTACTCAGTGTTGCCCTTAGCATGGCTGATCTGTAATATATATCATATTATATATACGTATATTTATATATCCATCTACGTTTTTATATATATATATATATACACATATAACAGTTATTTACTTCCGATTTCGAAATGTTTGACACATAGAAAATCTTTATACATTTTAATTTTTTGGCATGACGATTCGTACGATTAAGACCAGATGATTGCGTTGTACGAATGTGTTCTTTTTCTTTTATTTTTCTTTTTACTTTTAATATCTAATTATTTTTCTTTTGAATATATTATACAACAACGTGTTTTTTTTACATATGGTAACCACCTAAGGCACTTTGAAAAAGAACCGCGCTGGCTGTACGTGTAGAATGGAATTTAAGTTAAAATTTTGCACAATTTCGTATTGTCAAACTGAATCTCGGACTGGATTGCAAACTGCAATTGCTGTATTTTTAATAAAATAACTGTTGCCATATATAAAAATATTATTTATTATTTTAATTTAAACAAAAGAAAGAACGCGAATTATTATTACTCCTCTCTATATGTCTCTTGTGAAGGAGATATGATACATTTTATAGCGTATAAGTTTAAATTAAAAAAATACGATTTTTGCGACTCGCATATTAATCGTAATCATACACAATTATCGATAATTTAACAAAAAAATATATTGTAATCCAGCACGAGATTTTTGAATGCCCATTCGTTGTCGTGCACTAAAAGGAGTCTAACTTCCGTAAATTTTGTGTAATGCTTTGACATCCAAGTGTGACTGTGAGTTAATAGCAACTTCCGTCGTCCTCGGCAGCACGGCCGATGAAACTAACTGATTTAGCTGAGAGATAAATAATGAGAGCCAATGGCAGAGCGGCAAAATGTCTCGACTGCGAAGCAGTTCTCGGACGAGGTCGGACAGGCTCACTTGTGAAAATTGTGCAGTAGCAAAACGCCTCTCTTCCTCTCGTCATACGGAATCTATTCTGTCGATGTCCATCTTTTTTACGCGACTAAAAACTTTACTTTGAATACACTTAACAATTAGTCGCAATATACCAAGTTCCACGTAACATACTGTATCCACTCTGGTACATCAATTGGCCGTACGTTTTACGACAAATCGACACCGAAAAAGAACGAGCGCGATTCCCCATCGAATGATTAATTTGCGAATGATCAACGATTCGATAGATGCCCCCTGACATTTCGATTAAGTTTTGTTTCCTTTGTTACGTATAAATTTCTTACACGTTATGCTTGTACGTCCAAAACTTTTGAGCATGGCATTTGCGAGCGAGTGATCAGTGTCGAGCAATCGAAGCATTGTCAGGCGCACAAAAATCGTCATTCTCCTTCTGGCAATTGATTAGAGTACGAGGTAATCTAATAATTCGAGATGGAAGTTTGTGCATCTGACTTTGCGATGATAACGAGTAATCGCATGTTTTTTTTAGTTGGTAACAATTTTAGATGTAACATTTTTCATGGACACTATGCATTTCCAACGGTGAGGATTCCATTGAATATCAAGCTCATTGTCAGTGTAAAATGCAAAGACAATTGGAAAGAATACACAGAGCTGAATTAAAGTTAACTTACACGTTGTTCGATTATTGCTTGATTTGCCATAATATCAGATCAAGGCAAGTCTGACATTATTCTGACAATCTTTTGATAGTAAAAAATATCATGCTTTATCTCATTTTAGGAAAGTGCCAAAATATAAATTTAAAAAATTTGCAATATTTATACGCTATTATTTAAATATATTATCTCTCACAGATGGAAATTGCAGCGATCAAAAGACAACATTACGTCATTTTTCGAGTGCACCCAGACGAGCGCGCACTAATCGGTTTCCTGTCGTTATTTGCAGACGTAAGAAGAAATGTATCAGATATATGGGGGAGGGAGGAGACGGCGACGGTGAAGCTGACGGTGAAGCTGAGGATGACCATTCGGAGGACAACCTGGGTAGCGTAGGAGAGGCGGGGACTCCTGAGGATGACGAGTCTCTGAGTAGTCCCGGGGGCCTATCTGCGTTGTCTAGTCTGGCGAGCCCTTCGTTGGTCTTACCGTCGCCCTCGAGTCTGGCCAGTCCATGTCCGTGTCCGTTGACGCCCCCGGTGCCGCCTCCGCCTCTATCGAACACGAACCAGCCGGCGACGACGACGACGACGACGACGACGGTGGCGGCGGCGGCGGCGGCGGCGGCAGCGATGGCGATGGCAGGATCGGCCGTAACATCAGCGGCAGCGCAGCAACAACAACAACCGCAACCCCTTCCACAGCCTCACCGCAACCCCGTCGGCACGAATCCTCACGACATTAACAACCCGCTCAGCGTGAACCAGCTGACCGGACAGTGTATAAAGAGCGAGCCCGCTCCTTCGGGCCCCTCCAACCCGGCGATCAGTGTTACGTAGCCCCGGCCGGACCCACGTGACCGAACTGTTGCTACACGCGGTGTCATCTATAGGGTCCGTCTACGTATGCACGCGATGAGAAGGCTGGATGACGAGGAACCGACTGAAATGATAGAAACAAAGACGGAGACTTGGCGGGTGAGAGATCGAACAAGAATCTCGCTCTCGTCTAACGTTTCTCTTGTAATCTGATCAGATCAGATAGAGGTCTGAGGAGAGTATAGTATAATTTGAGACGTCCGAAGATAATTCGAGTGGTCACTTACAAGTAGTTGATCACGCCTCGTTGGAATCAGACGTAGTCTGCAATTTAAGCGGTAACTGTTGTCGATTCGAATTCGGGCACGCGGAATCGTCGTGCGAATTGTCATATTACCATTGTGGATTTATGGCGTCGCTTTCGATCGTTCTCTCCTGGCCTCACTGTTGTCCATTCGCCGAAATAGAGATCGTCCAGTGTCCAAAGTCGGGAATAACAATCAAGACGTTATATACGTGTTAACGAAAGAACAGAAATAAATACTATGTGCAGAAATACTCAGGACCAAGTATTTGGTTGTAGTCATCCGCTCGACAAAAAGACAAATGTAAGCGAGATGTAAGCGTGAGAGAATACATGTGTATGCATGCCTGCGAAGCTGGGGAAGAGCAAGGTACACGTCTGATAATAATGCGACTGAGAAAGGAAGCTCATTGAAGGTGCGCGTGACGCAGCTTGTAGTCCTTGTTACGTTGTGATGCCAATGACTGAGAGTCATGTTCCTGTGCCAGCTACTATACTCTAGAAAAGTAATTATATTGCGGACAAGTAGCTAGAAGTAGCTTAAAGTGGAGAAAAGCCGCAAGAAAGAACGAAGCGGCGCGCGCGCGCGCGCGATGCGTTTTATTGTCATTTGTTTATTCGACCTCATTCGATCTTCACACATCGGTGTGTCAAAATACCTAACTTCTATGTATATGTAATTTGTTATTTTTTTAAAAGTCTATACACACAGTACGGTTGATTAGCATGTAAGATCCTTATTACCGACTCCTCGCTCACTTTTTACTCGAATATTTTTTTCTCCCACACTTCTCTTTTACGTCTCTTGTTTTTAATAATATTACCATTGATAAATGGCCCTATGTGATTGATAAAATTCTAAAGCAACGTATTTCTGTAGAACTTATCAAGCAAACCTTTCCATTTGTGCGGAATATAACGGTTTTTATATTCCGCACAAACGGAATATAACTACGTAATTATTGAGTATTAATACGCGTATTGATATTACGTAATATTAACTATACGTATTAATACTAATAATATATATTAAATCCGATATTTCTGGTTCACGCTGTCGCAATCGACTTAACATCGCTCGATATTTTGATTCCTTCCTCGAATTGGATAGTAGTGATTTCAATCGTTGATCAGCATATTCACACTTTCGATTGAACAAAGACAATAACCGCACTAAATTAAAAGAAATAAAAAGAAAAGATTCGTGTGTAATCAAGAAATACGATCATTTTACATAGCAAGATCGGAATGTATCGAGTCATTTGCGAGCAGCGTCAAATCGACGTTTTTGGAGGATTATCCTGTAATCTATTCATTTCTCCCTCATATTTCTATTCCTTTTTCCAGAAATATTTTCTGTCTCTCCTTTCACTCTTACGTGCTAACGTGACATGAGCGTTTGATGAGCGTGTAGCAATGTCCGATGCGAGTTAAGAGTTAGTTGATTTATAATTCATATGTGTGCGCATCAGAGAAATAAGTTTCTCTCTCAAATTGCGGAATAGAAAGGAAATTTTTATCGTTGGAACAATCGCTCAATGATCGACGATTAGGAAAGGATTTTAGGAAAAAGATTTTATGATATCTTGTATAAAACACTGTAGGATTTATTAACGTTTTATTTTTCTCTTTTTCCGTTATTAACGAAGTTTAGCATGTGTTTCGAATGTTAAGATAGTGCAAGTTTTTGTTTTTAGATGCAAAATGACGTTACAAATATTTTTATCGGCAACTCTATGTTTTTTCCTTATATTTTATTATACATATAATAAACAATATATGTGTATACAGGGTGTCCAGCGTAACGGTCCGCACGATTTTTGAAACACTTTCAACAGTTTAATAAAAAGGTTGTAAGGTGAAAATTTATCTATTTCACGCAAGGTACAACCTCTAATTAAAAAAATTGAAAAAATTTTTTTCCTAAAAAAATCAATGTCACCTTAAATTTTTAAATGGCACCATGCTCTTCTTTTCATAATATTGTAGGGGACTTTAAGACGAATTCAACGCACTACCACAAATGTCATTTTTATTGATATTTTATTTCATATTTGATATCAAAGTTTGCAGCATTATACAATAAAGAATAATTGTAACTTATGTAAGCAAATGTTCAAATTGTTTGCCTCCTTCTGCAACACAAAGTTCTGCTCTTTTTATCAAATGACTATGCGTAGCAGATATTAGACTATTTGGATCCAAAGTTGCACAAGCTGTAGTTATCCTTTCTCGAAGGTCTTGAATATTAATAATTGGGATGTCTGAGATATACAATAGATTGCAGATATCCCCACAAGAAAAAATCCATCGGAGTTATATCTGGTGAACGAGCCGGCCATCGGACTGGTCCGTACTTATAACACGATTTTCAAAGGTGTCCTGAAGATGATTTTGAACTATTCGTACATTATGAGCTGGGCAACCATCCTGTTGAATGTACATGCTCCTTATATCAATGTATACAAGTACTGCTATTTAAAATAATGCCGCAAATATGAAATAAAATATCAATAAAAATGGCATTTGTGGTAGTGCGTTGAATTCGTCTTAAAGTCCCCTAGAATATTATGAAAAAAGAGCACGGTGCCATTTAAAACATTTAAGGTAACATTGACTTTTTTATGAAAAAAAAATTTTTTATTAAATTGTTTTTATTAGAGGTTGTACCTTGCGTGAAATAGATAAATTTTCACCTTACAACCTTTTTTTTAAACTGTTTAAAGTGTCTCAAAAATCGTGCGGACCGTTACGCTGGACACCCTATATATATATATATATATTGTTTATCATATCTGTTTAACGTGCAAATGTAAAACGTATTATTTTGACAATTAATGCGAAATAATGAATATTTTTTATTATTTCACGAATTTTTGTTGCAAAAAAATGTATTATAGCCATTTCTTTTTTCGTGAGTGGAATAGAAATTGTTAATCACATATGGTAAAAGAGTATTTGCAATATTATCTCGTAAAAGAACAGTTATTTTATTTTTGTCTTATTAACATTTTTAACGT
Organism: Aphaenogaster floridana; assembly: GCA_003063835.1. Lineage (NCBI taxonomy): Eukaryota > Metazoa > Arthropoda > Insecta > Hymenoptera > Formicidae > Aphaenogaster > Aphaenogaster floridana. Next base: position 294,177 of record NJRP01000088.1, on the reverse strand, counting down.
TACTAATTTTTTAAATTTGTATTCTTTTATCGATTCAATGTTTTACATTTTTACGAAAGTGATGAAAATTTCTTAAACTTTTGCAATAAGATATTTACATGATAATACGTTTTGTAAAAAATTAAAATCACGTATTGTATGCGCAATTTCGAACACGCCAAGTATATAATTGCGATAAAAATTGTTAACGATTGATCTCATTCCGTTATGCGACATTTCGGTGCGATTCTAGTTTTTTCTTATGTTTTATTATCAAATCGGAAAAAAGTGCACGATGTCCTTTATAACGATTGTTCCACAAGCATTTATTCGGAGAGCAGTTTCTCTTTTGTACATAAAATAAATACGTTTTATAAGATGCATTTGTTGCGGCGCATGGGAAAGTGCAATGGAGGTGCCAATGAGAGAACGAGAGAATGTAAGTTCGTGCGCCACGAAACGGAAGTAGACGTTGCACGAGGGTGCGCGCGAACGTCTATGACAATACTTTCCCCTTCTTTCCCCACTCCGCAATATGTTTCTTCCCCTTTTCTCTTTTTATACTTTTTTTTATTTCATCGCCTGGAATCACCCAGTGTCTGTACAGCGAACACGGCGAAAGCCGTTGTAGAAACGCATCGCCGAGTATAGCAGCGAACTAAACGTGCCATAACAACGTCATGCCAATATTACCGATAATCATATTGTTTTTTAACATTATAATCCATTGAATCCAGTTCCGTCGGTTGTGGAACATGGGCCATCGACGCGAACTTGTCCTTTTCTCGCTCCCTACATCACCCTCTTCACTCGATCCATCGTTCTCTCTCTCTCCCTTCCTTCCCGCCTTCTTCGTTTGTCGATCGAACTCGTTAAACAGACTGAAAACGGCATTTAGTAGGAACCTTTTCACGAGTGTCGATCTCCTTCGTCGAACGATCTGTATGTATATGATCGCGAACAAAGCGAAAAAGGGATTAGCAGTACCCGAGGCGTTCTCGAACGAAAGAGAAACGTAGACTCTCGCGCATACGGGACGTTCGATCGAGGAACCGAAGTACCTATCTAGTAAGTACGGGGCAAGGACAACCAGCAATGTCTCGCGAGAGACGAGTGCGAAAGAAAAGGAGGCAGCGACGGCCGACGGTGGATTAGTGACACATTACAGACATAGCCAACACGAGAAAACGAGACTTGCCAAGTCTCGTACGCGCGCTTGCATGTGACGCGATGAGAGCGGCATGACCTCTCTCTCCCCGGAAGGGAAGAAAGCACCGTGGATCATCTCGAGACCGCTCGCTGCCTCCCTTTTCGCTCTGCTAAGAACGACGAGGCGATGTCGCCCAGAATTCGGTGGCGGACTGCTCGAAGACGCGAAAGCGACGCGTCGCGTTCGACGTTACTGGGTATGGAAAGAGAAACGTACCCCTGGGACGCGGAATACGATTCTCGAAATGCGAGCAAACTTGCTCGATACGGCCTACAGTCCGCTCGAGAAGAGAGGGTATCGAGATTTGCTCGCGAGTCGCAGATGACACCCCCTTCCCTCGGTGACGAGGGTGACCAAGCTCATGCCGATCGAGTCGGATTCGAAGCTCGTGTCTCGCTTCAAAGGAGTGATTGTATCATATTGTAAAGTATCAATCGACAGTTCTCAGCTGCGTTGTACAGTGTTTTCTAAGTATCTAGGCTGATAGCGCGCGTGTAATTGAGAAAAAGGAACATTGTATTTACACTAATAAGCGATCTGTATCATTCATTCTCGTATAGCCTGTATTCCTACTCATGTAGATGCTAAAAGTGATTTGTGTCATAAAGAAAACCTATAAATAAAATTAGCACTTTGAGAACGTTGTCGGCCGCGTGTACGAATTCTTTCTCACTTCCACTTATCTTTCGTCGCGCGAGACGCGAAAGTGCAATGCGTGCGTCTGAGGATCGTGGAATATTTTCCCGAATTCTGAAAATTTTACATAGATGTACAACTTTGAGATTCGTATCGCTATATCTATTTTTGACCTTGAGTAGAGAAAGGAAAAAAGTAAAACCGGAAAGAAGATGTCTTAACGTTTAGATGGGCAAACGTCCCTCGTGGTCGAAAAGAAATGTAGACTCGATACATTAACCGCGTTCAAAGTGTACACGTTCGGCCGCCTGAGGTTGCAATTGGTTACAAATATCTTGGCTATCCTTACGATACTGTTACATTTGAACACGCATGCGGTACCATCGTAGGCGGGTCTGCCCCGATTGTTTCTCGAGCACGGGTCGAACATGTAAAATTTACCGTAGTGCTGCATCACGGCCACTGCTAGGTTGGTCGTGTGCAATATGCCGGCGCAGTTCGCACGAAAGAACATGGCGAGCGCCTCGGATAGGTCGAAGGCGTGAAGTATACCCGCGGTGGTGTGAACGTGAACGTGAACGGTAACCCTCAAGTCGCCCACGATAAACACGGTAAGTAACTCGCTGGGCGAGAGATTTCTGGCGCCCGCTCGAGCGACTCGGGCACTCTCCGAGTACAGCGAGTCGCCGTATCTGAGCACGGCGTCGACCAGCTCGGAGGTCCACGTGGATGGCACATGCAGCAATCCTACTACAACGGCAACCGCCGCAATCGCCGTGCTCTGCAGACCCCTGTTCCTCAAGCTGAAGGCACGATGATTCATATGCAAACTGCCACGCAGAACGCTCAGTTCCTCATCTACGACGTTGTACTCGCTCAGTGGTTCCACATTCATCGTAGCTGTCCTCTTTGGACAAGTAATTGAGATGGGTGGCACAGTGCGGTCCAAATATGATCGGAAACCACCTGGACATGGCAATGCCTCGATCATGACGGTCCTTACGATTACCCGACAGATCTCAAAAACCCCATATCTCTCGTGTGGATCGATGTTCGCGAAGATTGTGTCATACAGAGGTTCCATGCAAGCGAACCACATTACGCACGAACTTCCGTTGGAGTCCGGCAGACCCTGATCACTTTTGGCTCTAGGATCATACATAAAGTAGATGCCTAGATCCTTCCAAATGGCGATCATACCACGATGATCGGTTACTAGAATGCCAGCACGATTATTCTGGAAGAATTTTTGTAAACCTTCCTCGAGTAAAATTGGAGAAGATGGCGATCGTTCGCGTCGAGTCGCTTTCTTCTTGCCTCTGTCAACCTTTTCTTTTGTTTCTTCTCGCTCCTTCTTCTTGTCTTCCGAGACAAAAGGTGCAACCGCTACCAGACCGATCACAGTATTAGGCTCGATGTCAACGGTCAAAACATTTACACCTGAAAAAATAAATTCAGAAACTTAAAAGTATAAACCATGTTAACAAGAACATTCCAAAGAAAAGGACACTCGAAGAAACGCTGATCAACATTCTCGATTAGTTTTCTTCTTTTAACGTTACCTTGTTACAGAAATCCTCAGTTTTTAAAACAGTGAAAAGGAAACGACAGACGTACATACCCACATAAAATACTCTGATAATATCTTTCGGTTTCAGTCTCGATTCGATGGGCCTGATCTTTTTTGTTTCCCGGTGAACGCCACTACCGATCGCTAAGATCTCATCCATAGTCTTTTTAGTCCAGGTGATAGGATTCTTTATGACCGACATGCCGAGCGCAACGACGCAATTCGCTGCTGTTTGTCGACCGCGCAGCGTCTCGGGAAAGATCTCGTCACCCTGATGATAGCTTCCGCGCAAAATAGCACGCGCCTCGCCTCGTAATTTTCTGTAAGCATTCAAAGGAGGTAGATTTGCCGGTCGAATCGCCGGACTAGGATCGAGTCTCCAAAATGGCGGTTTATTCCAATCCAGCACGTCGATCGCAGTAATCTGATAGTCGTCTTCGGTTCCCAAATGGCGCAGAAGATATTCTACGAGGAGACTCGTATCCCTGAATCTGATCACTCGCGGTACCGTTGACATGGTTTCTTCCGTAGTAGTGGACCAATCGGGTATCAAAGTATAGTATGCATTATCGACCTTCCATATGGCCATATTTTGGTTTCCCCGTGCAGTTAACACCCCAGCTTCGTACTTATTGAAAAAGCTATCAATTCCGCTCTGCAAATCTTGAATCTTGGGAGATCTCCCAGTAAGACTACCTGCTTCAACGCAGTCTTTGATTGTTAGAGCGATGCGTCGAGTGGATAGGAAAAACTCGCTGATAATCTCGTTTATTAGAGGTTCCGAACCACTACCGAGTCTCTCGATGCATTTCGAGTGCAGCTTGTCGCCAGTAATGATAACTTCGTCAAGCACTGACGGGGTCCACTGTCTCGGTTGGTAAACCTTAATTAAGTTTCCATGTTAATTATTTTCGCACAGTAGAATTATATATGAAAATATTAAGTAAAATTAATTAAATTGATACATATAAATAGACCTTGGAAAAGACAATAGCCATCGCGGCGATGGCGGCACTTTGCTTGCCGCGATTTGCCTCGTCGAATCTCTCGTCTGTCATGATAACGTTACCGTCGATGCTCCAGACACCGTTGGCGAGTTTGGGAAAATTATGCCATAGATCTTCACCGGAAGTAGTCTTCTTGACTCGTTGGGCTTTGGCCACTCGCGTCTCGTACACATTCTCGATTGAGACGGCGTCGATGACGAAATCGCCCTCCCGTGTAACTGCCCGAAGAACGCCAGCTAACGAGGGGATATCGGTGAACCACATTACTGCCGCAGCTCCATCTTTATCTCTGGGTTCGCCTTGAGCGTTCCTGCCTCTAGGATCCATCGTGAAGAACACCCTGTCCTCCTTCCAAATCGGCATCATTACGTCACCCTGACGAAACACACCCATCGCATTTCTTTCGAAAAATTGTTCCAGCAATCTTGTCACATCAGTCATTCTCCCGGTGACGGATTCTTCTTCAAGATCGGTCGTCATTCGATTAACTCCTATGGCGAAGTCCTCCGCGATTTCCGATGGAAGGAGATAGTTCCTGGGGGAATCCTCCTCAGTTTCTACTTCGGGTAGATTCATCAGATTCTCAATGGTGAGCTTATCGCCGATCCTCAAGATGTCGTTTACGAGTTCGCGATACCACAAATGAGGATTGTAGAGTTTTGTCATAGCCAAAGTCGTCAGAGAATTAGCGGCCTGCTGTTTATCTCTCGTTTGTCGTTTGAAGGCCAATTCGTTTCTTTGATCGATGGTACCCAAAAGTAAAGCGCCAGTGTTGCCCAAGTTGGAATAGTTATTTAAATCTGGCACGATCGGTATCTGTTTGTCTGCCTCGATCTCCTCGTTTGTCATTAACGCGCCGATAGAGACATTCTTCAACTCGTGTATCATGAAATCGTTTCCATCTTCAATATTTTGCCCCGCGTTCTTTTTAATGAGATTCGCTAATGCTGATAGATCCGAAGAGCGCACCAAGCAGGCAGAATTCTCTTCGTCTCTTTCCGCTGATAGTTGACCTAATTTATCTCGAGGGTTCGGGTCGAAGTAGTAATAAATCGTCTCCTTTTTTTTATCCTTGTCTTTATCCTTATCCTTCATCTCTTCTTCGTCTTTCCACACTGCCACAGAAAGTTTCTTTGTCTCAATTATTCCATAATTTTTGCTCTCGAAGAATTGACGCAATCCTTCTTCTATGTTTGGCAGTTTAGAATCATTCGATGCCAATAGATCGCCGACGACCGTCGCCTCTTCAATATCAATAGTTACTTTTCGATTTTTGAAGTACAAGTTCTTCTTCAAATCTTGAACAAAAAACAATCTTTCAATTTCTTCTTCCGTTTCAGCAGGCTTACACCAGTTATAATAAGCGTCGCCCTCCTTGATTACTTCGTCAATGGTCTCGCTACTCCATTTCGCTGCTGGCGTTTCCCTCGCGTTAATCAAGGCCATCACTGGCATGGCGAGTCCCTGATATCCTTGGTTCTCCTCCTCAAATGACTCGTCCATATTGGATATTCCGCCTCGCAACACCCACGTCTTACCCGCCATACCGGGCTTAAACTCATTCCAAGCTCGAGTGCCGGGCACGTCATCCATGATCGTAACATGCCGAATAGTGAACCGGTCGTTCTTTTTCGTCGGATCAACGTTTTTCCAGAAGAGCGCAGCCAAGGAATCCACGTCCGGAAATCGAATCACACAACAATTTCCTATCTCTTTTTTATCCTTCTGTGTAGTTTCTTCTTTCCTATCTCTCCCCGCAACTTTGGCAGTCTTCTCTTCCTTTATTCTGATGCCGGCAGCATCGCAAAGTCGAGGATCGAACAGATAATAACAGCCATCCTGACTCCAAACTGCCACCGCCATTGAAGTCGTTTCGATCACGCCCTCCTCGTTCACCAGAAAAAACTCTTCTAGTGCCTGCTTTAGATTCAAAATCGATGGCACCTTCGAGCTAATCGTACCGGTCACGGTGATCAGATCGACGTCTACCACCAGTTTATGATCTTCAATTTGAAACTTTGTATCATCTAAATCGGCAGCCGTCATCGTCTTTATTATTGGCTTATCGGATTTGACGTTAGCGTACAGTGAGTCGCCCAACATCAGGATTTCGTCCAGCTTCGATCTTACCCATGTCTTCACCGGATGCACCTTCTTCATAGCAATAGCCATTATGCAATTTACTACGTTTTGTTCGCCCTTGCCCTTGTACATCTCGCTCCCTTCATGAGTCAGACCATGAAGAATCGCTATTTTGCCGGGTAACTCTCTAAATGTGGACGGTATGTTCACGCGCATATCGTCATACGAATATCCTGTGTCAAAATTGTTTCGATTCACCAGCAACTCCGTGGCGAAGCGGCGATCGATGCTATAATTTGAAATAGTGATGGACAACGGTTCTTTCCGTATCCTTGCGAGTATATGCATCTTTTCCTCCTTGGGCACGGGCTTAGTGCAGTCCATTTTATGCTCATCAACGTCCACGGGATTGATGGATCGTAATACGCTCTTCCGGACTGTGGGTGGACCAACGACATCGGCTAGACGATCAACGAAGCCACGACCAACCTATGATTATGACCTATGATTTAAAAAGCACACACACACACACACACACACACACACACACACACACACACGCGCGCGCGCGCGCGCGCGCATCTTTTTTCTATATTATATCATTTTTTTAAATTATATAAAGAGTATTTAGAGTACTTTTTTATGTAATACACTTTAGTCTCATAAGTGATATCTCTTACAAAAGAATAAATTACTCTGCTCTTTCTGCTACTTTGTCACTACTATCGCTGTTTTATTGCTACTATTACTACCTTTATGGCGCGCAACATGGTGACCTTGACGATGCAATATCGAGAGTCATAGCGCCGGTTCAGGTTTTTCAGCAAATGGTCATGCAAGTCATTTATGCACTTGAACCTCATCAGGCAAGCTGTACCACCAGGATAACGCAGACCGGTCTCGTCACATGATGCCGGATCGTAATAGAGGAAACCGGCATCGCTAGACTGACGCCACACAGCGACAGAATTACCCTGAGCAGTGATCACGCCGGAATTGTTGTTCTTCAGAAATTTTCGCAGGCCTTCGGCAAAATCCGAGCAGCCGACCGACTCGCTAAAGAGATTACCGTGGATACCGCTGTCCTCGATATCAACCAGAATTTTGTAGAAACCAATATAGAACTCATTGTGTACGAGATTGGTCCTCATGTATTCTTCGTCCTTCAGTTGGTTCCTCGTCAGGCTTATGCGGAACAATTTGTCACCATATTCGAGTACTTGATCGATGTGGTCTCTCGTCCACTCTTTTGGTTCAAACAGGCGACCGTAAACGATGGCCACCACCGAGCACGGTGCCGCTTGCCGTCCTCGACTTTTGTGCTTGAACCGGTGATCGGTTATCGCGTAGGAACCTCGAAGAATGGACGAACGCGACGTTAGAACTCGGAAGCGATGCCATCGTTTTCCGAAATCGCTATGAGGTGAAATTTTTTTCCCTTCAATTTGTCCTATATCGCCCTCGCCGACACTACTAAGATTCTCCATGCCTTCTGACTTCGGTTTTACTCTTCGATATTTCTCTCGAGATATTCAGGAAATCCAAATGTACATACTTGTGTTTCTTGTGTGTTTGTTATAAAAAATTAATGAATTTAAAAAATTTAATAGAGATGCATGTAATGCGCTGATTAGTTATGATATTTGTGGTAATTCTATAAAATTTAGTATTTTAGTAATTTATGATAAAAAAGTTTTAACACTTACCTAACCCATAATATATAAAAATCACTAATCATCGAATGAAAATAAAATTGAAGTATATTTCTGCTTCGAGTTTTTAATGATGTGAAAATTACTGTGATACACGTAGAATTTTGCTTTGGAATTGTTCGATTCACTTGTAGATTTATGAGAGTGATTAAAATAAGCCTTATGCAAAGGAAGACAGCTGTCAAAAAATTAGTTTAAAGCCAAAACAAAAGGTATCGACTGGATGCTCTGAAGAAAATCTGTAGTTTCTGATACAATAATTTTAGATATTTCGAAAAAGTACCTACGCGTCAAAAGTCATATGTTAAAATATAAAGAAAAATGTATAAGCAATTTAAGGGACGATTTTAAAAGTAAGGGACGTACAGAGACGATCCTAGTAAAGTATACTTAAAACTTTATTACATCAACATATGAAAAACGTAATAAATATTATAAATACAGAAGTATATATAAAGTAAAGCCAAAATACAACTTGCTCTTCATTGTAATAATATCGATGTTTTCTTAGACGAGTAACCATAAAGATTTATATACAACGTATAGATAACAGAAATCAAGTTGCATCATCGCTTATTCAATCATCGAGGAATTTAATACACGGAGCCGCAATTATGTCTCGCGAACAATCGGAAAACGCTATTGTACGTACATCATTTAACGATAACAAAATTTTGATTAGCTTTCACGCAGTGACAAAAGCTCTTTCGCTATTATTCTTTATTTACAATGCATATATTTTTTTCTTTCTATATATAGTATGTATATACTTAACTGATCTAATTAGATTATTGTAACAAGTTACCAAAAAATATCTACACGTAAAAATATAGATATATATGTATATACATATAAACACGCAATTATATGCGCGCGCGCGTGCATATGTCACGGAATATTCTTGGTGTGTGTGTGTGTGTGTGTGTGTGTGTGTGTGTGTGTGTGTGCGTGTGTGTGTGTGTGTTTGTATGTGCACACGCGCGCGCGTATGTGTATATATGAACTCTATTATATGTATATATATTTGTATTACTTCTCTTATGTAATTAAACATCAACGAGAGGTTCTTCCATTAACACAGAAGAAGCTTTCCCTTATTATGTGCGTGTAAATATAAATAATTTGTATAATACATATTCGTATAGGTACATGTATAAGTATATGCACATGTCTCATCTGCATATACCTATACATACGCATACTCGAGAGTATCTTTTGGCTTACATTTTTTACGCAAGTCTCCATCCGGGAGATCCAAAATATCGTTTTCATAAATGTAGGGCTGATCTAAGCTCTACACATCGAAATTCTTTTCGCCGTATGAAGCGTATCCGCCTCGAAGAGCAACAATAGCAATGCAAATATGCGTTACGCGCATATACATATATGTGTATATACATATACACACATAAGTAATGTACGCAATGCATATTAATTATTTCTGCAAATATATCTATAATATCTGAATGTATGTCTGTGTTCGCTTAGTCCATTCTCGCATTCGTATTACGATTAGCGACATGCTATCGTTCTATTACACGTACGTGTCAACTGAGAATGCGCCTATATATATGTACAGTATGCATATATTTCAAAAATATACTCCTAAATACGACGTTATTTTTCTGGGCGAATGCCAGCTAAAGTTTCACCACGATCTCTCTACATTAATCTTATTAAAATATATGTTTAACAGTTACACGCATTTATAATCTGAATGTCAAGAAGAAATATCAGGTGGCCACATAAGAGTCACATCGGTATTGATCCGTCAGTCGATTGCTATGTATTAAGACCGCGAGATCACATGACGACGATTTATTCTTTTTTTTTTATTTATCATCACAGACGGAAAAGAGTTAATTATACTACTAATAACGTTATCGCGCATTTCTCTCCCTTATCATTCTTCTTCTTTATAACTTTTGTATAAATCCTGTTCAATTATCAAACGCACATGATCGTAATCAACGAATATTAAAAAATATAATAAAGCAGCTTTGTATAATTTAACTAATTTTCAATTGCTCGATCAAACTATGTAATAAAAAATATAGATTTATACGTAAACTTTCGCGGAGTGTTGTAAGAAATGTTTTATTATTTATTCACACTATATACACAAAAGAGACAACAAAAATTCAACTAAAAATGGTAGAGAGTTGCAAATGCGTTTCGTACTTATTAGAGATTCAACAATGAATCATAGGTGGACAAGATAAGTCACCCTTAACGCAATTTAAGCTATTTTTATAATTAAATATTATTCAGTACTTTTTTACAACATACATACAGCACACACGCGACCTTCATCGGATGCTAGGAAAACAAACGGTCACGCGATTTATTACCGCTTAATTATTAAATGAGATTCATAATCGTCTATACAAATATTTGAAGAATTGCGGCATTTTCATCGACATTATTAAATTATGTCACTTTTTTCTCCAGATGAGAAAAAAAACGGGGCAAGAGATGTAAGGAATCGTTGAAATAATGAAACGCGAGAAGAACGAAGGAAGAGAGAATCGTACGAAAGATCGATGGTTGTTCGTCATTTTTGTAACTCGATCTCTCCACGAATGCAAAATTGCCTTTTACGTTTTGCACGATGTGTTACATTGCCTCTGCAATATGTGTGTGTGTACACACACACACACACACACACACACACACAAACACACACGTGTATGTATGACAACATCCGGTGTATGCACAAGCGTACACGATCTTATTCCGTGAAAATACGAATGCGGCACGTACTTCAGTACTTTCCTCTTTTTGTTTAGTTTTTTTTTCATTATTTTCTATATACATATATCTGATACTTTCGTATATCGACTAATGGAAGTTAGAACAGTGAGATGTACCTCCTAGAATTCAAGATCTGTTACGAAGTTTTCACAAATAAACTTATTCAAATCTGCGACATGCTATATGTTTGAAATATGAATCGACAATAATTTGTATATATGGCAGGTAAGAAGTCCGAATTCTCCACCCGCGAAGGGTCATGTCACATAATGTAACCAAAACTACAGAATCAACGATAATATTAATGATTAAGACCTTTTATCAAACGCCAATGATATATATGTGTGTGTATAATGGAGAGCATACCTTCTCTCGATTCGGTATGCTTAGTTTGTCCAACATTATATGAATTAATATTTACTATTGAGCGTTCCTGTTTTGGTCCCACGAAATTGCACAATCGCTTCTAGTACTGCATACTGGATATTTCTCTCCGACGAAGCACGAAGGAAACAATTTCGAGGATAATCGGCAAGGTGGAACTTTAATTAAGACATATACATCACGCGAGTCTACAGTACATTTTTGGCAAATTTGTCTGCGAAATCGTTTTTCATCGGAATAATTCGTATCGCGAATGCAAAGTCAGGGACGACGACGTCTAGATATTGGAAGTCAAGACGTCGACTCAAGTCGAAAATGTGACTTAAAGATTCATTTGGAGGAAGGATTTAGATTTCATTCTAACATTTATCTACAATGGCCCTTTAAAGATTATAAATACTTCTTATTGCACAGTATCGCTCGAGTTTTTAAAAACACACATTTACCCTATGTTTACTTATTTATTGTATTACTTTCGATTTGTAGCTATTTGAAAATATAAATGCCTTAAGCGAATTAATATGTCATTGTGTATTAACTCAAATACCTTTCTCCATCCGAACCTTTACGATATTATCATAAAAATCCATCTTTCTATATCTATTCTTTATATTGTGTATAAATTGTATAAAAATCAAGCAAAAAATAAATTCGGGCTGACTGGACGATAACTTTACATGAAAGAGCACAGGTATTGTGTCTAAGAGTTCACAATTGGATTACAAAGAAGTGAACAACACAAAATTCATGCTTTAACAATGAATGTGCGGTCGCTCTTATAACAATCGTACGCTCATGTATATTCTTAGCGAACTTTTACCTCCACATTAATAAGCCTAGATTTAGATATACGTTAGTTTGTGTGTGTGTGTGTGTGTGTGTGTGTGTGTGTGTGTGTGTGTGTGTGCGTGCACGTGTGTGTGTGTGCGTGTGTGTGTGTGTGTGTGTAAAATATATACAACAAAAGTAACTTCTTTGTTTTTAACAGCCTCTATCATAAAATCAAGACAAGTATTAACTATCTCGGTTAGGGTGCTTGGCAAGAAACCGTCGAGGCCAGGGTAGAGGCCAGTCATATTGTCGTGGCACTGTGCCGCCCACATTCTTCTCAAAATACTTGAAAATGGAGAACCACCAAAGCCGGGCCAAAAAGTTGTTTGGTCCGTATTGCTGCAAAAATTTCATTGTATTATGCGTTAACGATACATAAATTGCAAATATTGATCATTAATTCGCATGTAATGTATTAAAATTAAAGTTTATTATTATATCAAATGTTATCTTTATATGTATAATTACAATTAATATTACTAAAACTATATTGATTATCAATTTTTAGATAATTTTTAGAACTATCTTTGTCGTAGAATGGAAAATTTTCAACATTCGAAAGTAAAACGTACCTTGAGATTTGGGTTACTGGCTAGCGTGTGATAAATATACCACAGGCGCGTAGTAACGTAGTAAGCTATAAGTACATCCACGGTATAATGGCCATGAGCTACCAAGACCATAATTACCCCGACGAGTACTGCTAGACCAGCTAACCAATGGATCGGTTGACATCTCCTCGGAGAATCTGAAATACATTACGAACCACTTGAAAATTACGCCGATATCATGATATCCGTATTTACTTTTTGAACGAATGACAAAGGTACGTACACTCCTTAATAATCAGGTAACTGAGTACAAGCACGACCGTGTGCCCACTGTAAATGTAATCTCCGCAATAAGTGTGTTTGCCATTAATGGACAAGCCAAAGCCGGAGATGAGCTGCAAAACCCTCTTTGTCACGAGAAGGGGACTGGTGTTGTTCGCCTTCGGGCTGCAATAGTAAGTTTTACTGGCGATCGGTACGACCGTCACGTACATCGTAATGCTCCTCATCATGTAGAGCAAGCCCATCAGCAGAAATATTCGTCTAGCTACTATAAATCTGCGAAAATAAATTTGATCGTTAGAAAACCTCGTCTTTAGAAAAGATCATTAGGCGTTGATTTACTTCCTTTGGGTTTTGCATACGCACCTATGCTTATGAAAAATGATAAAAACCATCGCGGAGTTGGACATGATCATAATTAGGACTTCCGAGACGTTAAGCGCCCAATCCTGAGCGGTGACATTGTCCAGCACCACGTCGGGAAGCGGTCCATACGTGTTCCTGTCTGGAACGCGTTCGTGTACCATCGCGAGGGAAGCCGTCGTCAGTATGAAGTTTACGACCATAAAGAGAAATGCTGTAACGGAAAGTAGCGGCTTACATATATATCCCTCTACGACATCCCTCCGTTCGAATGTAATTATCGTGCCATTTTCTTTTTTCATACGTTACTTCTTCCGTTCTCCGCAAATGCTCAAAAAAAAAAGAAAGAAAAAACCGCGGCATTAACCGACTCTGTCATGCAACGACGATCCGCATCGTAACAGATCTGCGTAACGGGACTCGCGAAATCCGCTGCTCTCTGCATTTGTGTGCATTTCGCGAACAGCAGCGAACATCCAGCTGTTCGCCTCGATTAACTGTGATGCATAAAGCTATCGAGATGAATCGCGCGAGCTCTAGGAAAGAGGAGATCGATCGGAGGGAGGCTCTCTGTGAGACGAGGCTGCGCGAACAGACCGTGTATCGAACGAATACCAGGCCACGTAACGACCTCGATCTCGATGGACTCCCCGCTGCGAACAAACGTCACGTACACGGAGCCAAACTTGAGAGGCTTCGAGCTCCGAGGCCAAACCGGCGAGTTTCTCGGTGTTTGCTTAGAAAATTGTTTACTAATTCTTGTTCCATTCTTATTACGTCAAGACATCCGGTCCACGGTTTACGGTCGTAAACGCGGTAAAAACCAAGGAAACTGATATGTGATGGATCAACCGCCTTCGAGACAACTATTCAAACGTTTTTGTCGAGTAGATTAGATGTAGCATTTAATATTGCTTGATGACTCCTGATGAGACGAGAGAGCGTGCAAAATTTATTTTAGAAATTATATTATAATTATATATTCTTGCACAGAAAAAAAATGCTGTTGATTCAATTAAACGTCTACGTCACGGGCTGCCACAAACATAAATAGTTGATTCAATTGTATTATGATTGGACCAAATATCTAGATTATTCTTTTAATAATGTAAATATTTGGTCCAATCATAATACAATTGAATCAACTATTTATGTTTGTGGTAGTCCGTGACGTAGACTTTAATTGAAGCAACAGCATCTCCTTTTTAGTGTGTGAATTTGCGACACTGAGAAATCTTTAGATACAATTGTGACATTTATTTTAAAAATTATGATAAAAATAAACTAGTTTAAGTAAACACAATAGCGTATATCGATTCGTCACAAATGCAATATAGCTTGGCTGAAGAGACATAAATTTTTTTCAATTGGAAATTTGTAAGTCTTGGTTTTTTATTTGAAAATACGGGGAAATGACTATATTATTGATTTTCTAGATTGGAATTTTCATACACGTCATTTTTTCCAAGTGCCTTGGCGTTTTTAGAGAAGGATTCATTCCGTCTAAAGCGACGAATCTGACTTTCGCATGACTTTCTTACCGAGAAACGTTTTCCACTTTTCCTTGGGGAAACGCGGCTCCTCGCGGAGCGGTGCCGGCATGTCGATCTTAACGATGCCGCTGCCAGAACCGTTCGGTATCCCGGGATGTCTACCCAGGCTTTCGATATCCTTCTCATCCTCATCGTCCTCGTAGTAGTCCGAGCCCGAGGCCACTCCGGACCACTTGTCCTTGCTCTTGGACAACGGCGCGCCGGGCAATAGCGGTTGCCGTTGATAAACATCGCTGGACTGTGCCATCCCGCTGCTGCTTCCATCAACCGCTGCCTCGACGTCCCTTTCGTGGCCCTCCCCGGCGCCCAACGGTCGATCGAAGCTTCCGTAATCGTTGTGCAAACTTGTGGCCTTGGGATCCAATACCATCCTGCACAGAACAGAAGTCGACTTGTCCTGATCGACGAATCCGACTCTCGACACGCGCCTTATACATACATAGGTACAAGGAGAGAGAGAGACACCGTTGTGTCCCTAAATTATTCGGCTAGTATCATCGGCGATGAGATTGCAAAAGACAAGGAGAAGGCGCGAACTCGCGGAAAACGAAGCTGACCTTGGCACGCGCTACTTGATCGCGTGGTGGAATAACCGAGCTATTGTTGAATCTAGATTCACCGGATAAAAAACTGCTTTGCGCGTCCGCATGTAAAGTGCAAGTGACACTATCCCAGTGAGAAATGACTAATTGAAATTCATCGAATCGACATTGAATTGACGTCGAAATCATCGAAATTACATCAAATTTGCTGTAATTTCGATGATTTCGACGTCGATTCGATATCGATCGATGAATCATTTCTCACTGGGATCTGTCCCATTGAATCATCCCCGCGTTAGAACACCGCATTGACTAGCAATTTTTCCAAGTTGCGACGCGCGATTGATCGTCTCCAAGTTATATGTCGCGCTCTTTCATTTTTTTCTGTCTTTTTTTTTTT
Organism: Aphaenogaster floridana; assembly: GCA_003063835.1. NCBI lineage: Eukaryota > Metazoa > Arthropoda > Insecta > Hymenoptera > Formicidae > Aphaenogaster > Aphaenogaster floridana. The sequence goes on along the minus strand of NJRP01000088.1, from coordinate 278,321 downwards.
ATATTTGTAACGAAGCACTTCGTTACATATTCTTATCTAGAACGCTTAGGCTCTTTTCTTTATTACCTGAAAATCAAAACGAAAAAGTTTATTCGACTAGATGCTGCTCGCTGGCCCAACGGTCGGCGCACCGATTAAACTGACACACATCTGCGAACGGTGCACATTTACTCGGAACGTCCATTGCGCGTCACGCCCCGTAAAGCGCGATATTTTTAGACATTTACCGCCGTATAAAGGGAAAAGGTTATCGCGACCGGAAAGAAAGCGCGGATTCTAAATCCGAGCTGCTGACGGAAACGGAAACCGAACGCTGATCGCGACCGAACGAGACGACTGCGACTGTCTCTATCTGCGGATAGAGCCAAAGACACTTTGCGCGATGCGAGAATCGCGTAACCGGAAGCCGTCGCGTCGACAGGATGTGGCCGCCAGAACTGGTATTATCCAGGGGCCGTGTTCGCGATCAAAGTAACCAAATGTAATTCAACCAAATGAGATTCAACGCGTGCAGCGGCGATCGATCGCGCTCGATCGTAATAAAAAATTTTTATTCTCCTAGATAATATTTTTTATGCGTTTGTCCTTTCGTCTACACCGCGAGGAGATAACGATTGGAAGGACAAACATAGTGGTGAGTAATTCTCGAGGGGTGACAGATGTTTTTATTTTCTTACGTAGCATCATTATGACGAGTCTCTCCTTTTACCTGCGCCTCGTACGCATCGCTCGACATCTCCGAAAACACGTTGCCGCGTTTCGTCCGGGCGCGAACTCTCGTCAGACACAAGACCAGATGCATTCGATATAACGGAATACGTCGCGCCACGCCGCACCGGCGAGATATAATAACTAACAGATATGTATAATGCGTTGCTTTCGATTGGCGAACAGGCGCTACATCGCCTCTCGGAATGATGTGTCCATCCGTGACATAAATGTTTAACATCAAGGACCGTGCTTAACGCGATACGCGATTTCGTGGGAAAGGTAACGGCTGGTTGCCGGACACCTCTGCCCGAGCCCGGCGGTAAAGCTAAGTATCGTCCACGTTTATTGAACAAATTACGGTCCGACGATGCAGAAAATGGTAGTTTGCGCTCATTACAGCCTAGAACGTCGAGAGCTTACTATTGTAACGTATCTCTCGATCAGCCGGGCAACGTCAGAATTCATCATTTCAACCAAACCCCTCGAAAGATCCTCAAAGTAGACATATCACGAAATCTTAGATACGTTTCATACGTAGTCTTTTGAAGAAGTAATTTTCACATACTGTCATTAAAAGACTCTTAACCGTTTACGCTCCAAAGGCGAACCTGGTTGACTCGAAAAGTTTTGGCGTTCTACTCTATATACATGCCAACTCAATTGACAGTAACCGTAAAATTGTGCTAAAATGTAACGTGTTATTTCTTTCTTAATACATATAAATAAACATGAGATATGCAATACACATTATAATTTCTCGCGTGAATTAACACTATGGCGCGCCAAGTAAACTGCCAACGTTGCGTGCAAATCTGTGGAGCGCAAAGGCTTAATGGGGTTTTAATTCGAAGCTTGACTGTATTTTGCGGAGATGTATAAAATGTTAATAAAAAATTCTAAAACCACCATCGTAAATAACGACCTTCTCTCTTTGACATTTTCATTAACAATAAGGAAAAATCGACCTCGAATTAGTCGAAGAATCTGCTTTTGCAAGGTAATGCTTTTGCGGCAGATATAGGACACTCGACAATACGATCCTATTTATGACTCGGCGTAAAAATGCGAGTTTCCAGGACGATCCCACACGGTTGCGCCCAGAAGACCTTTCGCTCGCGCGAAACGTCAGGAAACGGATTCCCTGGGCGGATATTGCTTTTACGAGGACAAAGGCGGGATTCTCGGAATACGACTTCTCAGTTCGTGCCGATAAACCGTATAAAGTGAGAGCTTTTTCACCTCGATGACGATCCTTTTGACTCGACTAGCGATCTCGTGGCCGATAATTCTCAGGCAAAAAGAAGCCTGTAGTGCGATTCTGTAATTTGCTATCGACGATTTTCGATATCGTTAACTAGCGACAGCCAATGAGAGTTGCGCTTTCCACCAGGATTGTTCTTGCCATTGGCTGTCGCTAGTTAACGATACCGAAAATCGTCGATAAAAATTACAGAATCGCACTACTGATCCCTAACAACTAATCCAGACGCTATTCGAGTCTATATAATTACGTCGGAGAGTTGGTGTGTATAATGCTACTTCCATTTAAAGCGCAATACCTGCGTATGTGTCACCTCTTCTTTATTCTAATTATTTTACAAAGTTCATTAATACTGTACGCAATCATCACGTGCATACTCTAACCAGGAACTTGTGTCAAACTTCTGTATCAAAAAGAAAAATCAGATGCCTAAAAGTTATAGTCATCAATAAAAATAATAATATTTCGTAAAGCAATGACGATTCTCAATTCCAAATTTGAAATTAAATGTCAATCTGGAATGTTTTATTAAATGCACGCACATCCCTTTAATTGGCTAAATTTTATTAAGCCTTTAATTACATGCTTCTGCGAGATACTATGTCTATGAGTACTTGCGGCAATATCAGCTCTTAAAGGCGGATTATTTACTTATTCAGTTAGATACTTATTATTCTAAGGTCTTATATGCCTAGTATGTAGAAGTCTCAATAACTTTCATAACAGGTGAACATTTTCACACAACTATGTTCAAGAATATACGACACTGTCTAGTGGCTCATAATCCATTAGCGCGGAAATACGACAAAACTGCGACAGCTAAGCAGTTATCATTATTGTCTTCTATTACTATCATCACTATTACTATTCTGCCGCGTCACTGTGCCAAATTGCAATACGCGGTTTATTGTGGAACGATAAGCACAGCCGCTTGCTGATGTAAAACGAAATGTCAATACAAATGCAACAATGCTCAGAATTTGTACACACTTCTATATTTAAACGATTACGAGCAAGATTACGAGAGAGTAATTTATTTCGAATAAAGACCACACAAATTGTTCGAAAAAATTCATATGTATGTATTTAATGCTCATTGCGAATGTATATTATTGATAAAAGTAACCGTAAATATATCGCGTACTGATAACAGACTAAAGACTTCGTGCTTCGATATTACTTTGCGAATGAATAGGTTATTTGTGCCTCTGCGAAATATTCGAAAGAAACTGCATTAAAAAAAAAGAAAAGAATATTTCAGAAATAATTATTTCTTTTACAAAAAAATCTTTTTACGTCAAGAGTTAAAAAAATATATCTTTCAGAATTCTAATTTTCAAATTCTGTTAATAAAAAAAGTTGTGTGCAATATTTGGCTACGATACAAATACACTAAAATCAATAAAGAGATAAATTGATTTATGATTCAGTTAATTATAATATACAATTCAGGGTACACAAGTGGTATGGCGTTTATTAACTCAACAAAAACAGAAATATGATTTATGACCTAATTAAATGTGTTATCTCGCAGAGATCGATCATTCGTGGTATTCGTGACGATTTATATAACATACGACTAGCACGATGCTTATTCCTGTATTTATCGGAGTTATTATTTATGTATTTATACCTCAATATCGCGCTATTCTCTTAAATTAAACGTACCACAAAATTGCTATTTCATCGCACATTGCAGACTGAGTGATTTGCGGAACTGCCACGATCATTCCGTTGCCACAACGGCGCAAAATAGAAAATTTCGTTTACGGTTTAACATAAACTCTAAATGGTAACAAAATTATAACACGCGGAAGATTTTTTTCGCAAACTTTGCCGCGGTAATTATAACGCTGTTCTTCCTTTACACAGGAAGAAAATTATCAAAACTTTATATTTGAATAAATTATTTTTTAATAATAATGTTTGATAATTTTATCGATGAAACTTAATATCAGTTCAATCGGCTTGTATAATATGCCATCATCCGATTTTTTAAATCGCTCCAAGAAGAAAGCGTTATCAAAATTTTAAGTATAAAGTAATATATAATTTCTATTTCTTAAATAGATTAATAATCTCGATAATTAAAATTAACGTATATGAAAAAGTGAGAAATTTAATTTTTATTTTATTTCTAGATCTATTCTACCAGATTTCATATTTTATACCGCTTTTTTAAAAATATTTTACGTTTTAGAATTAGAGAAATTTCCTGAATAGTAAAGATCAACTACATTAGTTTTAATCTTCTTGAGATAAATACACTTATCGTTTTCGTGACCATAGGGTCACGGGAACTTGGGAAGATCGATCAGGGGTTCAATCACCGCTGCTCAGACACAGTTCAACAAGCCATATCAGAAAACTAATGAGATTTCTACAATCTTGCTGCTATATGCGTCGGAATGATTCACACATTCACTGAATAATTTACAATGCGATTCGTTCGAACGGTGCTGTGAAAAGTATTGATTATTGTACACATTCCACGAAAAAGTCTCGAGCAATTCTTTTCGTGAACCGGACGATATTCGAGAAGCTGAACAGAACGGTGTTAGCCGAATAACACATTTACACAAGATTGTGAATATACAAATTACAAAACTAATATGTCAATGCAATTCCGCTATCAAATATTGTCATAAAAATCGAAAAATTGATAAATCGCATAAATATTTTTTTTCCCGAATGTGTTTAACGTCAAGTAGACATTTTCAGCATGTCACCTGACATTAGTTATATTATCACATATTAAATAAAATAAGATAGCGATCAGACGAGTTTCACGAGATATAGATTATCGGGCAAAAGTTTTAAAAGAAACAACTGATACGTCTGATTATGTCAAGATAAAAAAATGAGAGAAATCGGTGAAACGTTCGTGTAATGTTTTTTATTTACAAATTTATTATTAATAATCCAGAAATGTATATATACCGCCAGTAATAATTTAAAATATATTTAAAATTGGTCGACAACGACTGGCCATAGATTATTTCAACTCAAAAATTACACGACGTTTCGACCCTTGGTTTGGGTCCTTCTCAAGTACACTACAAATAATCCAAAAGTTAATTTGTTTGATGCACGTAGATGTGTATCCATGCCTTACATCAAGGGTTTAAGTGAGAATGTTTGTCACATGTTAAATAAATATGGTTTAGAAGTGGTTCATTCGATCCCAAATAAGTTAAATGTTATAGTTAGGAGACATAAGGACAAAATAATAAAAATGAATGCAACTGATCTTGTCTACAAGATAAACTGTGCTGATTGTGATAAGGTTTATATTGGACAAACAAAAAGACACCTAGCGACACGTATTAAAGAACACCAAAATGATATTAAAAAACATGAAAGTAATCATTCAGTTGTAAGTAAGCATAGATTGACATACGGACATAATTTCGATTGGTCAGGAGCTGAAATACTCCACAAAGAAAAATATAAAAAGAAAAGAGAGATAGCTGAAACCTTTTTTATCAAAAAACATGAGAATACAATTAATTTAAAAAAAGATATAGAGAATTTAAATCCAATTTATGATAAAGTAATTTCGTCCGTATGACTTGATGTGACTTATACCCATATTTAATTGTATCGTTATTTATTTGTCCTTGTAATCTTTTAATGATATGTATATTTGTAATAGCTTTGTTTAATTTGATCAGTCTACTACTGGCTTTTGACATGTGCACATACTCGACATGGCACTAACTACTATTATATAATTAACTTCGGTTTAATTTTTTGACCATGCATACATATTTTTACAATAGTGACATTTTTATATTAAGGACCTCCTTTACACATATTTGTTTTTATTTATGATTGACACACAAGACAAGTAAGCAATTTATCTTTTTATTTATTTATATAATTAATGTATATTCACATATTTATTTAATTTAATTTATTTTCATCTTATTTATTATAAGTTATTAGTATTCCGTTAATACTCAGTTTATGGATAGAATTAAATTTCATGTAAATATTTGATTTTTTTATAAAAAATTCTTTTCCAGCCTGGATATGATTGTTCAGGAAGATTTTCGTATATAAGGGGGGATGTCCTTGATGTGATGTATAATAATTCTTTATTTATATTAGGTAACGCTCCTCTATGTTAAAATTAGTTACGTGAATTTCACATCTCAATATTTTTTGATTATTATGTATGACTAAATAAATTGTTGTTTGTAGTGTACTTGAGAAGGACCCAAATCAAGGATCGAAACGTCGTGTAATTTTTGAGTTGAAATAAACTGTGGCCAGTCGTTGTCGACCAATTTTAAATATATTTTTTATTATTAATACTTTCAATTGTTTAACTGGATTTTATCGAGCGCGATTCTTTTCTTCATAATATACTAATTTGAGCACGAACGTTTTTCAGCGAAACCTGTGTAATTACGTCACGAACCGCCTAACCCATGACTCATTTCCTTTTTCCTCTCAACTGATTCACGGGAGCCGACCACCGATATCTCTAATTAATTTCTAATCGTACAAATAGATCGTGACGTCGTGGCATCGAGGTATCATGTAACGGCGCCAACTCGTTAATAAATAACGTTAGAAAATAAATTTTATGTTCATGAAAAAACGTTATTGCCACGAGAAAAGTAATTACACTCATTAATATAAATGACTAGATGTTTATCACAAACTCAATACAGTATATTTATCACAAACTCAACGATATAATAGTATTAATTAATAACTGTAAATAAATAGAAAATGTGATAGTTCTCGTTTATAACATGTTTGAATTTAATAAAAATATGATTACAACTTTTATTACTTCGCATATTACATTAATATAGATTACAGAAATAATTAATATAGATTTAGTAATAAATGAACCGTATGATTTTGGAATATATTCTATCGTCGTTCACAATAACAAACGCTTGCATTTAGACGAATAATTATATTTGGCGAGGACGGTCATAAGAGTGACGAAATTTGAAAAGCTCGAGGAAAATTTGCTTAAATATATATATATATACACTGAGAAAAAAAAGCTGTTGTTTCAATTAAAGTGGTATTACGGGGTGCCAAAAACATAAGTAGTTCATTCAATTGTATTATTAATAGACCCAATATTTGGATTATTAAAACAATAATTGAATTATTGGTTTAAAAATGCAGATATTGGGTCTAATAATAATACAATTGAATGAACTACTTATGTTTTTGGTACCCCGTGATACCACTTTAATTGAAGCAACAGCTTTTTTTTCTCAGTGTACGGTTCTGCTTCTGGAATGGATATTTATATAGCTTCAAAATGTTAATTTCGTTGGAGTAGCTGGTGGATTAAATAATTCATCGCAAACGCGTAAATCGGTATAAATCAGTTCTCTCACACATCGGATACACCCGCGTCTATCGCATTGCACAGAACAATCTGTTCAGTTGCATATACATACGCGCGTGTGCGTGTATGCCATTCGTATCATAAATGACCAAATCAATCGCAAATAATGTGGTATGAGGGATATTGCAGCGACCTGCCGATGACGAAGAATTGATGACGAATCTCGACATCAAATTATGGTTAGAATTGACCGTCATGGCACAAAAGCGAATGAATGTCAAGTTGCTCTACCCAGGTAACAGAGAAGAATGCAACAAGCATTCCACATTCCAGCAACTGAGAAAGCTACAATCGGTCTCCCTATGTTCCTCAGTGCTAGCAAGTAGTAATCAACAGTAACAAAATAAAAAAGATCTTTGATGAGAAAGCTTGTTTGCTCCTACAGTATCTAAATAAATTGGGTCCGAATATTGTTTCTCGATTGCTTTAGTTACCTTATATTAGTAAAAATGTAGCCAAGCCTTTATTGTTTTCTACAAGTGTTAGAAATTATATACATATGGCTATCGGATTTATATATTCCTAATCAAAATAAAAACATAAAACTCTAAAAAGTCGTATACTTTAGGATGCATGTAGTGTACTTTGAGAGGGAAATTATTGATACACTGATCGTAGAACAATTAAAGAAACTTTGTCGTATACACACGAAGTAGAGAAACGAGTAGAGTCTTTCTTTACTTTACCGTGCACGAAAAATTTAAAAATATTATTCATCTACTGGTTGCGCTTCCTATTTTTGCTACCTGGGTCTAATCACTTCCATTACAACGGCGCGTAAAGAAGCCATAGTCGAAAGAAAATAGTGTATACTGCTTCGTGTATTGCTTTCAGCTTATTTTACAATCCACTCTCGACTGTTTAAATGCCAAGCCCATAATATAACTCGAAGAATAATAAATAAATAAATATTATTCAATGTTTGTATATTTTATCAGCAATTCAATTCTGCATAAATCTTTGATGAAATCGACTTTTAATAAGATCACAAGAACAATCGATCAATAAGCATCGAGATTTCACTCGTTATCAAGAACGAAAATATATTGAAATACATCAACTTCAAGTCCCAAGCCTTTTCTTTCGATCGATTACAATTATCGACTTTTCGAACGCACCTGGTACCTTCGAGACAGAATATCTAATTGTAGATTATAGTCAATGAAACTTTGGAAAATAATTAATCTTATTTGTTTGGCTGATCCAATTTTATAAGTCTTCTTGACTCGCTCGCTGATAATCCAAGAATAATCCAATACAGTATCGATATAAACATTGACAGCGATAAATATCTCCTATCGATAATTCGCCATATCCCAGACGCAAGTACAATGAGTGTTGCATTATGTAAGAATTGCAGAAACGTTAGGAAACATTACCTGAAAGAAAATCTGCGTAGAAAAAGAAAAGGAAGAAGAAGATACGAGAAGATGCGTTTCGTATGTTCTAATGAGGCCTATAGATCATAAATAGCGAAACCAACAGAGCACTAGATATCGAGCGTATTCTTACTCACACGTCAAGTAAAAAAACTGTTCGTAGAGGCTTCATACTGCCGCGCCACATAATTACTACAGAAAGGAAAACCGCGCGCGGGTTAACAAGGAAGAGAGATATAAAGAGGGAGACGGAAACCTGGAGAGAGGGAAACTGCGGTAACCCTGAATGGATGAGAGAAGAGAAGAGCGGAAAGGGGAGAGAAATGCGAGGGCAGGGCCGAATAATCGAAACGATAGAACGATGACGATGGGCTAAAAACCAAGCGTAAAAATTACGATAGAGTTATATAATCTCAACTATACATATTATATTAAAATTACAAATTCAGGAAAAAAAAACCGATTGCGCACGGTGCGCAAGAACGTGCGCTGCGAAGAAGCTGCGAATTGTAAAGGAAACCATGAGGAAAGAGATATATGAAAGAAGCATGAAGAGAGCCAAGAACACAAGTTAGAAAGTGTCAAGATTAATGCCGTAAAACGAAACAACGAAATTAGAATAACACGCTCATGTCGTCTTAGTTGTTACGGAACGCGTGTGACGGCGAACGGAAACTGATCAAGATCAAGTGAAAGGCTAAATCGCTCCAAGGCCTCGTAAGAGGCGCTGCTCCAAAAATACCTGGTTAGAGAATTCGACAATTGCGTTCGACAACACGATCGTTCGAGTTAATCTACGAATGTTAAGAGAAAAAAATATGTTTCCTACACGGAAAAAAAAGAATGGTTATGCCAACCAGATTCTGGTTGGCACAACCATTCTTTTTTTTCCGTGTAGTGTAGACTTTTGCGTGGCCACATTTGGATACGTTTATCGAAAACTCGAGCTGAGTACTAAAGCGCGAAAAATAAAGAAAATATGTATTTTACAGATCCAAAATTGGCGCATCTAAATACGGATACCTACAAACGTAATAAAAGCTAAAAACATTTCGCTCTCGCGCGTTTCCTCGTGCACGTGCACTCGGCAGTGGCGAGTGCGCGCGCACTCGAATACACACAGGTGGTTCACGCGGCGATCTAACGTTATCTGAGCGGCCCTTAAAAAGGCACGATCGATCGCTCTTCCATCATTGCACGCTTCGAATTCCGTGCTTCGATCGCGGTCGCGCCTTCGCGAAGAAAGACTTTCGTGACAAAGGTCGTTACGACGGATGTCGTAAATGTGAAAAAGATGTTATCTACAGATTACGAGACGTGTGTGATAAGTATAATCCGCGAATTGAAGCAAGTACTCAGTGAGTGATGAATTGCAATATCAAGTCATTTTTAGGTGTTGTTACGTTTTTTAGGATTACCAAATTTTTCATGAAAAAGTCAGCAGTGCCTCTTCCTCTTTCAGGATTTAAGATTATCGATAATCTCATTTTTAAAAATTATCGGTTTCTTTAGACTTTCTCGAGGCATTTCGGAGATTTTGATCGATTTAGATTGACGCAACAAATCGTTTCACGCAGATAACTGATATAACTTGCATCGAGCTTGATGATGGCCAAGGTCAGCTGCTTTTTATAAGAATAGTCATATAGTTGTCGTGAGACGAAGGAGGCTCGATTAACAGAAAGAGGAACTAACCGCCTTGAACATTGAGACCATGATGGAATTATCGTTATCGCCTTCTCGCCTGATACTGAACGCGCTCTGAAACGCATTGTACGTGATAACGATGTCGATTCTATAATCATTTGAGCGCTGTAAATCGAATGTTATAAATCGTGTAACGATCTAAACTACAAATTAATTTTTTTTCTAATTTAGATGAATTTATTATAGAAGAAATCTTTCTTTCGCGATTACCATTGCCGTTCTTTAAAAAAAAAATTGTCAGCACGACGCATTTCAGAGACGCATCCTCATTTCAGCATTCGCACCTGCGATGGACCAGATAAACATCTGATATTTTCGTAACCAGCTGTCCAAGCAAATGTCTCTAGCCGTACGCGATACAGCTGCATCTGCATCACGCGCAATAACAACGAATATAAATAATGAATATTTTCTCACCGTATTTTTTGCGATTGCGCGATGGGACGATTATCATCTTTTTAATGCTAAGTCTCAAAATATCAAATGATACGTATACAAATAAGTATTCGCTAAAGCGATATAAGCAGTTTGAAGATGAGATAATGCGAATGTCGTCGTGATAGCGTTCGAGTTGTGTGTATAGCTATAAGAATCGTCATCTAAAAGCGGTACTCGGTATTAAAAAATTGAAACTTTAGAAACGATACAAAACCATTTGTATCAACAAGTTCCAAATAAAATTTAATAAAATTTTGTAGAAATATTCCATAACATTAATATGTTTTAAATAATTAATATCTCAATTTTCGTAAAAAAAATTTTCTTTTTTCAAGGAAGCAGTTCTTGTTTTAATTTTCTAAACATTTAATTACATTTCTTTATCATTAAGCGACGAATTTAGATTTATCAAATATCACGCTAAATAATCGCGTCGTCCGTAGCGAAATTAACATACTGATTGTTGGCCTATAAACTTAAATGACGAAGACGATATCATTTACTAAAGTGCATGATAATAAAACGCGGAACTATTTGGGATTATGCACGATTTCATTGTATCGGAAAATGGTGATACGAAATTTTGTCGCGATAAAGTAGCGTTGCCAATTTCGACATATCAACCTATCGAGTAACTATGGTGAATATTTCTATATTTATACTTATCATACGACAAAAATTTTTCAAATATCTAGTGTTTTAATGCTATTTTAAACTTAAAATATTCTATATTTTGTGAAAAAATTAATACCGGTGTTTTGTGTGTGTGTATGTGTGTGTGTGTAAAATTAATAATATTAATAAATAATATTATATATATATATATATATATGTGTGTATATCTGAATATGTTGTATATAAAAATATGTGTACAACAGCATACATACGATATCAAATATTTTTCTTAATCAGCTAAAAACTGTTGAAAAGAAAACTTGATTACAACAGATCCCATAATTCTAGGTGCGAAACGAGCGTATTGTGATTGGCACGATATCATTAGCATAACTGTACTGTCATGATAACGACTGAAATAAGAGCATAGGACAATGTCCATTTTGCGAAAACGATGGCACATGTTATCTCCTAAGCATTTAAATGTCGCGAAACGGAAATGTAGATACAAATAATGTTCTCATGTATGAAAATGAAATTAAATTTCGTGCTAAACTCCGAAAAAAATCAAAGATCGTAAACAATAAACGCAACAAATACAGTCATACGATAAATGCAGCGTATAGCGTCATACGTGAGAGGTGTATGATTCAAGAGCAACAATAAGGCGTGAAACAAAACTTTGGCATGCAGCAGCACCCAGAATTATGTATCCAGAACTTAGACGTACAACTCCGTTGTTACGAACGGTACAACGAAATCGTAAGAAAAATAATAAAAAGAAATAACCTGTAAATTAGGTCTCGCCATACCTTGTTAAAGCACTGGGCAATTCGACCTTGACAGGTAGTCTTAACTTATGCATTTTACTTTATACGTACACACACACACTACTATGTCATTTACAGTACAGTCTCCTCTTTGCCCCCCTCCTCTCTCTCTCTCTCACTCTATCTTTCTCTCTCTCTCTCTCTCCTGCAGCCAGATGCATTAGATGCGCACACACGCGCTTATACGGCTGCGTGCTACGACTACGTGCGAGACGACGTAAAGAGAAACATAACCAACAAAATACGCATCTGAATACGATCGCTTTCTTAAAAGAGGGGGTTGGAGGAAGGGGGGGGGGAGAGAGAGAGAGAGAGAGAGAGAGAAGCGAAAAAGAGAACGAACGGATCGTGGTGACGGAGAGAGAGACCGAGGGAAAATCAGAAAGAAAAAGGGAAAAGAAGAGAGAGAAAAAGAGAGTGTGAAACAAGAGGGCCACACAACACTAATAAAACGACACACGAACGAAACTAACCAACTATATAACGGAGGAGCGGGGGAGAGGGCAGTCTAGTGAGTGATTTTACATGGACACTGGACGGCAAACGATTCCTCTTCGAGCTCGCGCTCGTCTCTCGGCGACGACGGATTCTCGGGACTAGATCTTGGACGCAAATGCATTTAGTCACCGTTAGTCACACACGACGGGACACGCACGCACGCCAACGCGCGCACGTATTAAATTCACAAGTTTGCTCCGTTCCGTATTCGTGTGTATCGTTTCGGTTGGACGATGCCACCGGTGGCGATCCGTGTTCACGGCAATCCACACACTCGTCCGCACCGCCGTCGCAGTCGCACACACACTGACTGAACACAGCCAACTCGCGCCGTTTCAGCCGTGGTTTGCACACTCCGACTAGACGTGACGTTTCACGGAAAAAAAGGACGAGCGAAGATGGCGACGTCCGTCAGTTGTTCGTTAGTGGTCGATCGCGTATGTATGTATATACGTACGTTCGCGACATGGAGAGACTCTAGAGAGTTTTTGCAATACGGTCTTTTAGGCCCAGTTCAAATATGGCTAGTTAACTTAACTAGTAGTTATTCCATTGGAATTGACCAATCGCATTTGTCGTTAAGCATAATTAACAAATGCGATTGGTCAATTCCAATGGAATAACTACTAGTTAAGTTAACTAGCCATATTTGAACTGGGCCTAAAAGACCGTATTGCAAAAACTCTCTAGAGTCTCTCCATGTCGCGAACGTACGTATATACATACATACGCGATCGACCACTAACGAACAACTGACGGACGTCGCCATCTTCGCTCGTCCTTTTTTTCCGTGAAACGTCACGTCTAGTCGGAGTGTGCAAACCACGGCTGAAACGGCGCGAGTTGGCTGTGTTCAGTCAGTGTGTGTGCGACTGCGACGGCGGTGCGGACGAGTGTGTGGATTGCCGTGAACACGGATCGCCACCGGTGGCATCGTCCAACCGAAACGATACACACGAATACGGAACGGAGCAAACTTGTGAATTTAATACGTGCGCGCGTTGGCGTGCGTGCGTGTCCCGTCGTGTGTGACTAACGGTGACTAAATGCATTTGCGTCCAAGATCTAGTCCCGAGAATCCGTCGTCGC
>NJRP01000088.1:216594-236537 GCA_003063835.1 Aphaenogaster floridana | reverse complement strand
CGATATCCACTAGATATCCGAGGGATCGCAATATGTCCAATTATATATCTCAATAACCGTAGGATCTCCATGGGATCGCATTATGTCCAATTAGATATCCGGATCACTTTGGGATATCCTCAGGATAAAGTGTGCTGTGTGGGTTACTGATCTGCTAGGCGATTCAGTAACTCGTTATTTTGTCGTTATGATAGCGACAGCCAATGGCAAGGACAATCCAAGAGAAAGGGGCAACTCTCATAGGCTGTCGCTATCATAACAACAGGATAACGAGTTATAGGGTGCATCAGGATGCACCCACTGAATTGCCTAGCAGATCAGTAATATTGAATCAGTAATATTGACAATATATGCATTAATATTTTTACAACCTGACGATATTTTTACAATACTGACATTTATCCCACACAGCACACGATATTGCGATATCCACTAGATATCTGAGGGATAAATAACCGTAGAATCAATAACCGTAGAATCTCCATGGGATCGCATTATGTCCAATTGAACATGTGGATCACTCTGGGTCTGGGATATCCTCAAGGTGCCCACAGACAGGACGCGTCAAGCGTCAAGCAGCGAGCAGGAACCAATAAGCGAGGCGATATTTTCTACGCCACTGTGAATATCGCCTCGCTGATTGGTTTGCTGCTCGCTGCTTGGCGCTTGACGCGTCCTGTCTGTGGGCACCTTCAGGATAAAGATTATTGATGGTGTAAAGATCCGTATAATGTATATCGACAAAACTCTTATGAGATTTGTTCGCTTTTCGTTCTTTCCTTCCCAACGCTCGCTGAATAGGTTTGTTCACGTTGCTTGAACCTCCCGCACTCGTATTTCTCGTTCTTTTTCTCTCCAATGTCCGGGTGTATATATTTATCTCACTTCGGGTGCAGAAAATAGCTGCTTTCCTTTTACACGAAAACTCAGATAAATCTCACTTCAGACTAAGTTTCCACCGAAGGGTTTGAATCGAGTCAGAGTCAGGGGCTCAATTCTTGAAGTCATTCGCAAGAGAAACGTATGCGCTAATTTAGTTCTTACAGAAAAGTTGCAAGTTGATTGGCTATTGCTTGACTTTTAGCCAATCAACTTGTAGAGTTTCTGTAAGAGCAGAATTTGCGCATACGTTTCTCTTGCGAATGAATTCAAGAATTAAGCCCCAGAGTCGGATCGGGTCAGAGAAGGGTTTAGGATTGAGTTTGATGTTTCCACCGCAAGAGCGATCATCCTAACCCGACTCTGACCCGATTCCTGACCCGACTCTGACCCGGTCCGGTTCAAACTCTCGGCCTCGGTGGAAACTTAAGCCCGGTCTACAATTGCGTAAACGTGGTTGTAAGCGGTTGTAGTTGTAAGAAATTAACCAATCATGTCGATAATTCTTCTCAAATTCAACTGTGATTGGTCAATTTCTTACAACTACAACCGCTTACAACCACGCTTACGCAATTGTAGACCGGGCTTTAGTCATAAGTGAGATTTATCTGAGTTTTCGTGTAAAAGGAAAGCAGCTTTACTAGGGAGTGCAAGCAACACAAATAAACCAATGATTTTCTCGAGTACGGCTTTCAACTGATAAACGAAAAATCGAGATTATTTTAGTTCGCTTACTTAAATTACAGATGTCAGATGACAGCATAACGATTCGAGCAAAATATACGGCAAAGCTTCCCTTCACTTTCTTCCTGATTCTTTACAATTTGAAAAATATTTCGAAATGAATGTCCAGACGTGTGTAACCTCAATCCAAATGAATTGATGCAGATTGGAACGACGTAAAGATGGGCGATAATGTGTTCGAGAACGTAATCTAATCATGGAGTATTTTAGCGAAATATTTTTGCTCGGAATTGACACGATTGTATTCACTATCTGCTTGAAACAGTATATTCATTACAAGAACGCAATTAAGGCGATCAAGGTAGACGTTAATTTATTGTTAAAGTTATGAAATATATTAATTTAGATTGGAATATTTTGGAATATTAAAGACGGTGTATTTTGCAGAATGTCGAGTTACATGACATTGGTACAGATTTGGAAAGTCTACTGGATAAGAACCCAAATAACAAGGTAGATTACATCGCTGTCAGAGGAGTTGTGAAACCGTTAGGAGAATCATTGCAAAGCATTAATAAAGAAGATGTCACTGGAGTCATACAGAAGCTTAGTGTCAGAGAGCATGTTGTCGCAAGAACGTCAGCTGGTTATTGGTAGGATAAAATTTCACATTTACAATTTTACGAACAATTCTGATTATAATATAGATACTAATAACTTTTTGACAGTATCATTATACTTTTTTTAAAATTATCTACTTGTAACTTCATAGGTCTGACCAAGAACGAACAATTCATCAAGTGTATCATACAGTACCATTTGTTTTACAAAACAGATGGTACTCTGTAGAAATAACAGATCCGTTGTCCGCCGAAATCTTAGATTTGGACATAATCTCCGATAATTTTCAACCTAGTGTACCTACGATTATAGATCATGTATGGGGATTTTTTACAGGTAATTACATACAACAGAACTACTCACTTTTATTAATATTGAATTATGTATATTCTGTAAAATGGGTGTGTATCAAATTCTTAAACTTGTATTTATAATATAATTTATTAGGAGTGCGTCAACGTGGTATACAGTCTACAGAAAAAATGTTGCGTGAAGATTCAATTATTACAGCAATAGGTGAGCTCTCGAGGTCGAAAACTGAATCGAATTATCTTACTTTGCAACCTCCATTAAATGGACCTCCTTTTTATATAACAAGCATGTCAATTACCTCCTTGATACGGAAATTAGATGATCGTAAGAAGATATACAGGCATGTAAATTCTAATTAGAATATTGTTTATTATATTATTATGTCTATATTTATATAATCTTTTGAAATATAGGATATTTTGTTTGATGAGTGGCACAATTGGACTAGTACTTGGAGGAATTATGGCAAGACGCTATTGGAAGAATAAACAAGAGCAAAGATTGGCAGATCAGTTACGTCAATCGCTTGAAACATCTCGTCAAGAAAGACGTCAAAGAGTCAGGGATAGAGATCTTAGGGAAGATCAGATATGTGTAGTTTGCAAGACAAACGCACGTGAAATTATTTTACTACCTTGTGGTCATGTATGCATATGCGAAGATTGCTCAGTTAGCATCAATAATAATTGCCCCATTTGTAGAACACAAATCATTCAAAAAGCAGCGGCATATATAGTATAAATTTCATTTTGATATGAATATGAGTTTTATACAGCAAAAGTATTTTTATTGCATTAAAAATATATCAAAACAATGATTGTGTGATTAAAATAATACTGTTCCGTATGATTCCATCTCTTTTATATGATAGATCAGATAGATATGTATAGTTTTATTTATAAATGAAAATCCGATTTACAAAAACAATATATAAGCATATACATTAATTACGATAGTTATCAGGAGCAAAAATTAGAAAACTTCTGATATATGTAATTTTTTATGTATAATACTAATATGTTTGATGAATATCAGAAATATAAATCATTTTATTATCAATTATCAAACCTACTGTTTTAAAACTATATATACAATGACTTTTGTTTGAAAATTTATTAAAATCTTTTTAAATGTAGAAATAGTAAAATGTTTTTCCACATAAGAACTGAAGAAGTATATATAATATGGAAGATATTTTTTTGTAAAAATATATTTTATGTGTGCACATGTTATATATTTAGATACATAAAAATTTTAAAGATCTATACTCTGTTGTTTGTTGTTCTTATCTGTGTGCAAGCTCATAATCTTTCTAGCTTTGTTAGATTTACCAATACCAAGTTTTGGTAGCCCTCTATTCAAACCTTCCAGTAAAACACATGCTTTACATATTTCTTGACTTGAAACAAATCCGCATCGAGTACAATTTCTTCTCTCTGGCATTTTTACATTATCTTTTACTTGTAACTGCTCACCTAGTACGCACGGTAGACAACATTAACAATTTTTTTAATTTTTAACTTGTATAATAGCTATATATATATATATGTATATATATAAGCGTTAGTATTATAGTAAGATATTCTTACCTGAATGTATTACGTCTATGATAGACGAAGGTCTTATTTTTTCTAAATCCTTTAGAAAGGCTCGTGCATGGCCTCTATAAGCATTTGGAGCATATATACATTCTGTGGAGAAGTATACTAGACCGTTAAAATATGCATACATAACGATCTCTTTTTCATATGCATATTTCAGTGGCTTACAACGCATGATAGAATCTGCACCAGCCTATGTTACATAAAAATACAGATATCAAACATTTGTTGTAATTTCATATGGTATATATGCAATATTCTTACAGTGATTACAGATGTACATCTCTGTAGTCGGGCAATATCACCTCTCAAGATATTCATTAATACCGTTTCAGCGATATCATCTGCATTATGACCTGTTGCGATGCAATCTACCTTCAAAATTGTAGCCCCTCTGTCTAATGCTTGTCTTCGGAAAACACCGCAAAATGTGCAATTATTTTTACGGCCAATCTAAAATATATATTCCGTTACAAGTGTGCTTACTAGATCTTGAAGCTAACAAGAAACAGGATCGTGTCTCATGCCAATTTCACGTGTAACGGCGAGACGGACCATGTATCTATACACGAGCCATTTAGTTGATAGATCTTTAAATTATCGAATCTCAGTAATGGCTGGACCGATCAAGTTCTTAGTAAACTTAAACGATAGCTTAGATTCAATATATATTTTACCTCTGCAACTATAGAATCCATTGTCCATCCATACAATTCCTCATACGATAAGATTTCAAGTGGAATATCATAGTCCTCTTTATTTTGCATCACAGTCTTCAAACTGTCATCTCTGTATCCTAAAATGATGCATTTTAAAAGAAAAAATTAGATTTTTTTACATGCTACAAACAATTTGATGTCATTTTTATAGTTATATTACCAGTAATCCCTTCATCGATGGATAGAAGAAAGAGATCCAATCCATACTTGTATCTTTCATTCAGAGTCTTTAAAACATATGCTAGTACAGTGGAATCCTTTCCACCCGATGCTCCAATGGCAACTTTATCACCAGGCTTGAACAATTTGCCATTGACAATAGTATCATGAATCTCGGTTTCAAACGCCAAGAAAAAACATTCCTTACACAATGTATCGCCAGTTTTTGGCCTCTAAAGATATACACACACATATATATATATATATATTTTGTTCAATTATATTTAACAGTGTGATAATATATTAATATATTAAATTTTTAGGTATGGTGTAAAACTGAAAATAATTCACCTTCAAAATGGCATTTTTCCCACACTTGGTGGAACATAATGGAAATGAAGGCATTTCGATTATTCTTCTTGATAGAGCTACCAATAATTAATTATAAAATCTTATATATCAATATCTTTTAATAACGCAAGATTACACAAAACGTTCTAAATGTCTTCTCGTTAATGCAAGAACACGATTAAGGTTACATCGAATATGGCGACCATGTAGAAGAAATCTGTAACGCGCACACATATTGGTGAATCTAACCTTCGTAATCTCCTTGAAACATCTGATTAAATAATAAAAGTTTTATATTTTTTCTATTTATGAGAGTTACAAGAGTTTCTATCACACGGACAAAATGTTTGAGAGAGAGAGAGAGAGAGAGAGAGAAGGCGCGATTTAATCTTCCGGCTTCTCGGGCGGTGGTCCGCAAGGTTGCAGCATCTTCTCCATAAGATTGAATCTGACTCGTGCCTTGGCTTCGTTCTCGGCGATCGCGAAGAAATTTAGCAAATCGTAGTGGCCCATGTACGAACTGCAGGAATCTCGGTGTTGATTCACCAGCCACTCAAACTTGGTTGTGTCCGCGTGTCCCGTGCCGATATACTTGGATTGCAGATGCTCCAATTGACTGTGAATATTGTAGCGTTCGCCCATCTTCTCGGGCCAACTTTCTCACGATCTCGTTCTTCCTTAGCGAATATCAAATTTACGATTACACGTTTCGCCGTCCGTATCTCGTTGTATTTTCTCTTAGGATTTGCAATTTGCAATTTCTCGTAAAATTTTCTCGTTTCATAGGTTTATGTTCGCCGCAACGAAACGAGCAGTCGCGAGTGTCGCAACACCGAGAAACCAATCGATCGACTGTTCTTCCGGAAAGAATGACTACGTAGTGGAATACGATTGGCTGCCTCATGAAAGATTCACGTGTCCCTGAAATATTGGGACAAGTTTCAAAGGTTTTTCGGATATTCGAATAATCTTATTGGTCGTCGAATTGGAGCGTTCCAATCAGAATACCATATTTATACGTGTCGAGGCTCACAGGTGTTGGGGAATTTCTCTAGATTTCTAGTCTTCAGTCTTCACCGCCCTAGCCGCATTTGCAGTAATCTTCAGCGTTTGCCGCGCCGCGGGGACACCGTCGCGACACTGTGGCGAACTGCGAAGCCGTTACGTCACGCAGAGACGACACGCTAATGGTTAATGGCTTCCACTCGGTCGAGCTAGGCTTTTATGATCGAGCCAGAATCCAATCCAAAGAAAACACATGAGACATGATGCGATCGGCCGATAGAATCATAAAAATATGATTGCCTGAGCGCCGTACAATCACGATAGAGATTAATTTTTGGCCAGAGACCGGTCGTCCGCGAATTATGTGCTGGAACTGCTTTGCGCGAAGAGGAACGACGTAACCGTTACGCGCATTCTCATCAGCCCTACGTGTTGGTTTCGGACCTGATGCGAAGAACACCGAGGCTCGCCGCGACGCTGCAGAACATACATCGCACGTAAGTACGATTGTTGTGCGATTTCTCGGCCGGGTCTCGGTCGTCGCGTCTCGGTTGTCGCGCTCGTCGGACTCTCGCTCGGAAAGAGAAACTGGGCGAGTCCGTGCATCGTGCATGTAGAAGCAATGGCGGCCGTGCTGGCTCGCCCGAGATACTCGTGGCCTCGCGTCGACCGCTGATTCTCCTGCCCGTGTCCGCTCGCTCGTCGCCGATTCGCATTCGGTTTCGATCCGGGCGAGTGCGACGCGGCTTATTAGCATAACGCGACCGTTCGCCCGCAAGGTAATCGCGTCGTTCTTGCTATACATATACGTACACCGCCGATGTGTGTGTGCATGTACGTTCACGGCTGCGGTCGCGCGCGTTAGTGTCATACATATCCATGACGATCAGTCTCGAGACTCGTCACTCGAGACCTGCCGAGACATTGTCGAGGCATATCGAAGCAATAGCATTATTTCCGTCGCGTTTCCATTGATGTTAGGCTAAGTCAGGAAGGAGCAGGAAGGAGAGCCTCGCGCTTTCATCCTGTCGATATTTTCTCCACTCGCGGTCTCAACCATGACAAATACACCGCAATGTAAAATTAAGCACTTTAGGGTAGAGTATTATATTGTACGCACGTACATGTAAAATTATTTCACCAAAAAGCAATAAATAAAGCGAATGCATATATATATATATATATATATAAAATATATAATATATATATTCGTACGAGCATATTTTATCAAAACAGTTGTATAAATCTTATAAATTTATTAGTTATATGTATTGTATATGTGTATGCGTGTGTGCGTAAAGAATGATTAAGATATAATAAACATGTATACAGAACTTGCTATTTAATTTTATTTACCTATTAGAATTTGTCTTTACTATTATTCCAATATACAATAAAAACATATGCTTTTATAATTAACATATATGTATGTATATATATTGCTTTATTGATACTTGCTTTATTTTTAGTAGGTGACATGCCTAGCACTCGTGATATCGAACGAGCCGAACGTAATGGGAGATTCCGTTCGCGAAGAAGAGGCAGCGCGAGCAGCGACGTAAACCGACACAGCTTCGATGGTACCGACAAACGACACAGAAGACATGGCAAAAGCAAGAGTTCTGGGAAAAAGAAGAAGAAACGTTCGCGCGACAAGTCACTAGAGACGGTTCCAACTGTAGCTTCGTCCGTTGTGAAACCATTGGTCGAATACTCTGACGTAAGTAGTGAAGATCTCTCAGAACCCGAAGCGGGAGAAATACAATCGGAGGATAGTCGCGCCAATAGTTATACGGACGGAGAAGTACCTGAATCGTTCCTTCAAAGACGGTATTATGGAGGTAGCCCAGTTCGTGCTCTCGGAGCGTCGCCTATCAGCCTATCTCCGTCACCGTCGGTTCAGCATCGACACTCCAGTAGACGCTACTCCTTGTCGAACGAGCAACAGCAACCAACGACGATGCATGGCGCGACGCCGGAGTATGAAGAAGAATCGAGACGGTACGCCCGACGAAAAGAGAAGAAGCATAAACGCGAGAAGAAGAAGAAAAGAAGTCTGAGCCCGTCGTCAAATTCGGGGAAGAAGAAGAAGAGAAAATCCAAGAGGCACTCTCACAGCATAAGTCCGCCGCATCGCCCTGTCGCCGAGGAAATCGTTCCAAGTCCAAACCGCGAGAAGCAACCGTCGGTCGTCGTTTCCGCTAATTGGTCAGAATCACCACCGTTACCACTCAAGGACAACATGTCGCCTATCTCACCGGCTACGCCGCGTGAACAGAGATGTCCTAGTGACGACGTGGAATTAGAGATGTCGAGGCAGACATCTCGAAACGTAACACCACCGTCTCTTTCGTCGACGCGACAGATAGAATCGCCTCATACGCCTCTAATGCCTCCGTGCGCCACGACACCAGAAAATTTGAATAAGGCCGGGCCCGTCGCCGTGCCAAAGCACAGCAGTCCCGATCGACAGAAACGTAGCCCCAGTATCCACGTGACGCGCCGTTCCAGCGTCAGTCCCGGACCCATCGGTATAAACCGCAGGAGGCCGCACAGTCCGAGTCCACCGGCAAGACGAAGAGATCACAGTCCACCGTCGCGAAGAAGAGATTTTAGTCCTACTCCGGTGCTCCATAGACTTAGGCACAGCCCGAGCCCGGCCACCGTCAGACGACGGGAGTTTAGTCCGAGTCCCGGGAGTAGCCACAGGCGACGAACGGACAGCGGAGTTATCTCTCCTAAACGTAGAAGACGAGATGAGTCCGATCGACGTAGCCACCGACCTCACGATAAGGACAGGAGGGACAAGCGAAAATCGAGATCGACCAGAAGTCCCACTGGAAGCAGGTACGTTCGCGAGAGTGCCTTTTTTGTATCATATGGTATCGAGATGTAATGTAATAGTAAATAAACTTGGCGCTTTACGTTCAAGTAACGATTTCTCCGATTTTAGATTACATATGCCTCTATCTCGATCGCGTTCGCGCAGTCCAGGAAGGTGGCGAAAACTATCTCGCTCGAGATCGCGTTCGCGTCCTAGAAGGAGTCGCACCCCAAAGAGATCGCGTTCACCCAGCAAATCCCGCAAGACCTCGAGGAAACTCAAATCGAAGAGCCCGCGTCCAAGAATACCTTCTCCTTCTCCTCACAGGTCCCGGGCTAGAAGTCCGTCGAGTATCACCGCTCGAAATCTTCGAGTACAAGCGAAAATCAGCGAAACCAGTCTGTTCGCGGAACTCGTCAAGGACCGGAATATGAGGGAGTTGGCATTCAAGAAGTTGCAGGCCGCAAAGGAAAAAGTCGGGAACCAAGATGAGGTGCAAATCATAGAGAGCACCGACGAGAAAGACGATATCGGCAACGTGTCCTCCGAGAATAAAGCTTCCACTGACAATAAGGACAGATCTATAAATCACAAGGAACAGCACGCAAAGGCTGGCGATAGCGTGGTTGATGTCACCGATATTCCTGTTCCGACGAGCGACGACGGCGCTGTAGCGAGCAAAACGCCACCGTTGCCGCCAACCGGTCAACCAAGCGGTGTACCTAATCCGATATCCACTGCGATGAATCCGCTTGCTTCTCACGCGATTTTGCATACCTCGCCCAATCCACCATCGATGATACCCAACAATTGTCCAATTGTTGTGTCACATAGCTCGAATTTCCCAGCTCCCGCTCCTGGAGTACAACCACCGCCGCCACCGCCACCACCACTGCCGCAATCTGCCGAATCCGCGTCGACAGTCTTGGCGCAAGTGTCCGCTCCTATGCCCACGTCGGTGCCACCAATCCCGCCGACACCGATTCTGCCCAATATGTCTGTCCCACCACCACCTATTCCACCGATTCCCGTTCCAGCACCCAATACAATCATGTCCAAGTTTAATCCTCCTAATAATTTGGTACCACTCAAATCTGTGGATCCTCCTAAGCCTCCCATTGTAACGTTCACGACCAAGAGCCTAAAGAGATTACCATTGCCACCTGGCATTAACCAGAATGATTTAGAAAGCATAGATTCTCCGCCGAGTCGGTCTCCGAGCCCTCCTAGCAAGGCGCAATTGAAATTCCCGGCGTCAACAAAACCACTGCAGAAAAAGGGTATCAAAGATTTGCCAATGCCGCCAGGTGAGTTTTATTATTTTCAGACGAGCTTTACTCGTACCACTATTGCTTAGTAACGATATTCATTTTAACTTATCGCCAATTTACTACTTGGACCGTAGTCGTACCTGGATCGGAGGACCTGAGCGGCGAGGATGATCCAAATGCAACGCCGCCGCGTTTGAAGGTTGAACGGGTGGCACCAAAGCCGAAACTGAAAAGACCGAAAATACTGAAACGTAGAGGATCACGAAACTGCCATGCTCCTATGTCGGCTTCCGGCGGCAAAGATTGGGGCGAACGGTGCGTCGACGTATTCGAGTTCATTGCGCAGATCGGAGAGGGTACATATGGACAGGTGTACAAGGCACGAGATAAACGATCCGGCGTGATGGTAGCTTTGAAAAAAGTCCGACTTGAAAACGAGAAGGAAGGCTTTCCTATCACAGCGGTTAGAGAAATAAAGATTCTGCGACAGCTCAATCACAAGAATATTGTTAACCTTAGAGAAATCGTTACTGACAAACAAGACGCGCTGGATTTCCGGAAGGTATCTTTTTAGCCATGGCTATATGCAATCTGTAGCAGCATTTTCTATTACAATATATTTATCAGTGCTTTATTTATTAATGAAAATTGTGTAGAATGTCCGACATAACAGCATGTTGATGGGATATATTATACTATAACATATACATAAAGAGAAAAAGAATGTGAACTTTCTATTATACATCAAATACATTTACAGAATCAATTAATTGTGTCATCTTTTATGTTTTAGGATAAAGGTTCTTTTTATCTAGTTTTTGAATACATGGATCATGACTTGATGGGTTTGCTGGAATCCGGCATGGTGGATTTTAACGAGATGAATAACGCCAGTATCATGAAGCAGTTATTGGATGGCTTAAATTATTGTCACAGCAAAAATTTCCTACATCGGGATATCAAATGCTCAAATATATTGATGAACAACAAGTACATATGCGTGATCTACTGAATAATTTATTTCTTGCAATTACTCAATATAATACTCAATATAATGTATAATTTTAATAGGGGCGAGGTTAAACTGGCCGACTTCGGATTGGCACGACTTTATAATGCAGAGGATAGACAGAGACCATATACCAATAAAGTGATCACTTTGTGGTACAGACCTCCCGAACTTTTGCTAGGAGAGGAACGTTATGGGCCTGCAATTGATGTCTGGAGTTGCGGATGTATCTTGGGAGAATTGTTTTCCAAGAAACCTTTATTTCAGGTAGTAACCATCTTTTAAGCTGAAAAAAAAACAGATTAATATCAGTTTGTTATTAATATCATTAATTTTTTAGGCCAACGTAGATATGATGCAATTAGAGATGATTTCGAGGGTTTGTGGGACGCCCACTCCTGCTGTTTGGCCTTCTGTGATAAAATTACCACATTGGCATACACTTAAGCCAAAAAAACAGCATAGAAGACGTCTGAGAGAAGATTTCGCATTTATGCCAGGAACAGCTTTGGATCTCCTGGATAAGATGTTAGAATTGGATCCTGAGAAGCGGATAACGGCAGCTGATGCGCTTAAAAGTGCTTGGTTGAAAAACGTTCAACCCGAACAGTATGTTATCTTTCCGCATTTTCTTGTATCGGCTTTTTGTGTGTATCGGAATACGTATGTTTCTTCGTTCAAATCTTGTTTATAAAATGCATTACACTTTCACGATATATCAGGATGCCAGCGCCGCAGCTTCCGACTTGGCAAGATTGTCATGAACTCTGGAGTAAAAAGCGAAAACGCTTGTTACGGGAACAGCAAGAGAGTGCTGCAGCAAAGTTGCCTCCTCTTCTTCCCTTTCCAAATAAAGGAGGTCCCAACAAGGATGATCTATCAGATGTCGGGGGGTGAGTAGAGCCGTAAAGAAATCTAATTTACGAGCTGCTGAGACATATGTCTCATTGCCAGTCAAGAACTAATTTGCTTATACACGTAGATGGTTGTGTACAACAGTTGTGCTTGGCATTTATTTTCTTTAGCAAAATGCATTGTTCAAGTAATGAATTTCTTGAAAGTGAGAAATGACATCGAAAAGAAGATGTAGTAGTATTTCTGTGTGTTCTTTCCGATTCTCGTTTGCATGCCGACCTTTCTTCCTCTCAACCTAATGAACCAACGAGTTAATTTTAGTTTCGTTCACAGTCGTTCGAACACGACGATGGCAATAACGCAGAACAATGGAAAATAGAAGCACGAAACATCCTTCTCTGTTCGTGGCTTCGCTCTACAAAGATTGTTTATTCTTAAATGATTGATTTGATAGACTGTGTGAGATATACTTAAATATATGTATCTTTCAGGGCATACGCAACATGCCTCGGCGATAATATTTTATCATAACGAAATATGTTATACCACTTAACTCTTTGGCTGCGGCACATAAAACTGCCTTTTTTTAATTGTAAACAAATGAAGTAGAAATACAGTACAGCTCAATTTTATTATTTCCATATTGATTAATATGGACGATGTAATGAATATAGTCTCTTTCACAGTCCCTTATTACAAAGTTTTCGATTTTAGTTGGTATTTCATTATGGTATTTAAATTATGTGATTATAAATTATGGTTATAAATTATATGATTATAAATTATATGATTATAAAGTATTTACGGTATTTGCAGCTAAAGGGTTAATTATTCGTCCCATTGTCCATATCGAACTATTCACAAGGATTATAATGAAATGATTATTATAACTATATTATTATAGTCCTCTGTATGAATGCCTAATAATCGTCACTTATAACGTACAAACCTCTATTTATACAAGAACAAGATATACATCCTAGTAATCACTGTGATTCAGTCTACCACTCGTTTCTAAGGACGATTGTAAAAATTAAATTGTCGGTTTATTCAGTTAATCGGTAGATATGTGTACATATCTCGTCAATCTTGTACGAAAGGGGAACATATATATATATATATATATACGTCAGCATATATGTACCGCAAAAAGAATATATAATGCATGCGTTCACGCTAGTATATCGAATGAGGGATATTCGTGTACAATTTTTACATACATGCATATTGATTTAAATTCTTTTTAGAGATTGATTTATAATATCTCTCTCTCTCTCTCTCTCTCTCTCTCTCTCTATATATATATATATATATATATATATATATATATATATATATATTTGTATTTGTATTTATATTCAAACACATAAGTGAAAAAATTATGATTGAAAGAAATAATGATTGTAAATAAATATAGAGGTCACGTCAACGTGATTTCTTGCTGCTTTTCGAAAAAATTGGTTTAGGTACCTATAGGTAGAGCGTAAAACGACGACCTGTACAAATAGATGAGCTCTGAGTTGTAGGGCTCTGTAATGTAAATATATAGGCAAAATATTCAGGTACAAAAGGATATGCTGCATCGGCAAATCGAAGAAGGTGAACACGAGAAGATCAAGACTAAAATCGTGAAGATATTAACCTTGATTCCATTAATTTTATTTACAATTAATCCAATTTATTCAAACATTTACATTTTCGGCATACATTTATACTTTAATCATCCCCTAGCCACTGTATTACAATTTAGTGATTCGTATTATAGACAGTTATGATGAGTTTCTCATAATATACGAATGGCGAATCATTGTGTATTTATTTGTTTCTTTTTGCATGTGCGTTACTTCAACTGACACTATCCTTATGATGAAATTCAGTCTTCGAATGTTTCCTAATGTAATGTCATAGCAATGTAAAATAATATTCGAATGCTGCAATATACTTAAGCGTACTCAGAGACATTTACTTAAAATGTCTTTATGAGTATATGTGAATGAATCTTTAATGCTATCAAAACATTTTATTATTTAATTTTTTTAGGTTCTGATGTCTTTATTTTTATGCTTATATTATGTATACTAGTATCTCTTCAAAAAATCTAACAAGCAGCACTCGACAATTATCGTGGAAAATATTATTTATCAGCGTTTACTGATTCATATATGTAAAATAATTATAAAATATATGGTTACTGTTTCTACTTATTCCACAAATATTTTGACACGTATAATTTTTTTCGTTATTTATTTCTAAAAATAAAGGCAGGTAAATTGAATGTTTCATTTCTTTAATATATAAGCATTTTTGAATCATGTTTCTGATAGTAAATCAAGTACAATACCAATAGTATAAATATGAGAATGGCATAGAATGAATATTAAATTGTTTATTATTATTTTTGTAGTAATAAATTAAAACTTAATAAGAGTAGAATTTTAAAAAATTGAACAAAAAGATTGTATAATTTATATGTATTTATGATAGACTATTAAATACATGTGTATATATACTGCACATTCTCATATATATATATATGCATTTCTCTACATATAATAATAGAGATTGCTCTCGAGTTTCTTTATATATCGTAAAATTATCTCATACATACATACATATGTACATATACATACACTAAGCGTTTGTGTGTGTGTGCGTGTGCGTGCGTTTGTGTGTGTGTGCGTGTGCGTGCGTGTGTGTGCGTGTGCGTGTGTGTGTGTGCGTGTGCGTGTGTGTAAACTGATCATATAGAAAAATCAACGATATAACAAAATCGTTTCATATACCAAAGTTTATGATGTCTCCTGATACACCTCATATACACTTACGTGACAATATTAATATAAATTAAACGACGTGAGTTTTCTCATGTTTTTCAAAGGAAAAAGTATAGAAAAGCATATGTATTTATCCCTTGAGATTAGAAAGAAATTATATGTGAAAAACAATAAAGTGATGGTCTTCATGTAATTTGCTACGTCCTCAATGAGTCAGTAGATTACAATAGTAATGAGACAATCTTCATATTGTAAATTTATATTCCAAAAATATGTTATGTGTTTTAAGAATTAAAAAAACATTTGATCTTTTACATTATGTATTTTGTACAAAAAAATGTACAATGTAAGAGATACAGATCTATCAATGCAGAGTATAATAAATCATAATAAAATAATGTTTATATATATGTATATGTATATATATATATATGTGTGTATAGTAGATACATTTATAAATAATCATGTAAAATGCTTTGGAAAATATAATGTTTCAAAACATGTCACATGTTTTTACATATAACTTTTATTAAAGAATCTATGATAAGTATGAAATTTGATTATACAATAATTCACAAAATACATATTCTACGATTTATTTGGTGTATTGGTAATACATAATAAAAATTGTGCTTATGGTATGAAAAAATTGCTGATCATATTAGCCAAACTGTAATGTTCGATATTGATAAGATTCTCTTACTCTTTTTTAAATAATATAATCTTCCAAAGATTTGTTTAACTGTCTGTTTATACGAATGTATATAAAGTAAAAGTTACGTTTTCATGAACATTATACAAGCTAATGCTTTACAATTATATAGTAAAACTCCAAGAATGCGAAGTATAATAAGAATAATTTATAAATAGATTTATATACACTATATAAATTTATATAATTAAATATATATATATATATATATACACACATATACTGTGTAAAAAAATATATTTAAGTTATTTAGATATATAATAATTTTGTCATATAGACATTGATGTTTGTATCTATATCATAATCGATATTGTGGAATATGTAGAAAGTTACGTATATGATTTTGGATAAAAAATAATATTGGCATAATGTCTAACAGGAGAAAATTATGTTTCAGGAGATAATATAATTGTGGCTGAATAATAGATGGGCAAATTTTGTAGCACTTGTAAGAATATATAATAGGTAATGAAAGTTCCAAATCTTAATACGTGTTTACGTCCGAAGTGTCCAATTTTATTGACTCATGTCTGCCAAGTATGTGAATCATATAACCACTCATGTGCTTGAGCTTTGCTAACCAAATAATAATCGAAATATATAGCGATAATAAATCGCTCCACAATATTGTTTTATATAATATAGGATCTATGTATAGCGATGCATTAAGTTGCAATGAAGAGGAAATCCTTTACTATTCTTCATTGTTCTACAAGATTGTTACTTAAATAAAGGAAAAAAAAAATTTTATGATTATATTTTTACATTAATACGCTATGTGCATGTGTATATATAATTTTAGTGCATATGTAATTGGGCTTGCTTTAAACACACATTTGTATGGCTTGCTAGTTGCATGATCTTCCATTATTTCTTCATATATTTAGGCTATTAAAAATAACGCAACAATATTTTATGGTCAATGACGAAGTTAAATATAATGTTCATAAATTTAAAAAAAGATATATATTTTATAATTGGAAGTTATAAAAAAATATTATCTTGGTTAATTTTTCATTACTTCATATTTGTAGATGAATTTCGTGTGAACTGCAAGTGAATTAATATTATTCCATTCATTGTATATAATCATTTTTATTTTATCTTTATTGAATTTTCACGCATGGCCTGTAAATCTGTTACAGGTCCTCTAAACGGCTAAAGATGGAAGCAGGCTATAACTCACACCCGAGCAGGCTTGGAGCGGAAGCTCATTACGGTGAAGATAATTTGTTTAATCAGAGCGGGCCGTACATAGTGTCTACGCCATCGTACTATTTTAACAATTCACCGCCCGTTAAACCGCAGTCGAATCTAAAGGGAGATAATCAACCGTTGGAAATGTGTACCGAGGAAAATCTTGCCCGGAGACTGATGATTCTTACGAACGCTTTGAATCAGGGGAAACCGATTCGAGTCGACGATCTTCTCTCGTTGCGGTCAGACCAGAATGAGGTAATTATGTAAAGAGGATCTTTAAACAGTTTTCTGTTATGTAATGATATCTCGCATTAATTATGATAATCGCTTCATTTACATTGATTAATATATCTAATTTTGATATTTTTATTTACTAGAAAGAAATATTTTTCAATAATATAATAAAATTTCTTGGAAATTTCCTTAACATCTACGCGCGATGTTTACAGTGCGATCCCAAGGTGGTACAATTGTTGGGCGATCTACGCGCGGAGCTTCGCCTCGTCGCGAACGCTCGACCAGGCGGACAGTTGGATCCTCATCTTCCTATATTGAATCCACCTCTTCTAGGTTCGTCATTCTCGGCACTATATTTCTCACATTGACATTGTCATTGATATATAACTTTCCTTGTAGATACGAACGCGCCGCACATGCCAGGTAATTTCGACGCGCACGCGGTATATGCCGGCGATGATGCCGTGAGCTCTCACGGGAGATGGTCTCAGCTGGCCACTGCTGGTGTCCGGAACGCTTTGTCGGCACTCATATCGTATCATGGTTTGGATAACACCTATAATCCCGCTACTTCTGCGTCCGCTATCT
Source organism: Aphaenogaster floridana (assembly GCA_003063835.1). Lineage (NCBI taxonomy): Eukaryota > Metazoa > Arthropoda > Insecta > Hymenoptera > Formicidae > Aphaenogaster > Aphaenogaster floridana. The sequence continues at coordinate 218,736 of NJRP01000088.1, read as the reverse complement.
GCCGATTGCCGCCAAATAAACCGCCCGGACAGCCCAACTTGGCGCAGAATCTTTTCCTGCCCTCGACTTCCTCGCAACAATCCACTTTTAGTTCGTAGTGATTTTACAAACTTGTCATGCGGTACATGACCGTGTTCTATGAATGTATGCGTGTATGTATGTATATATGTGTGTGTGAAATCAAGAAGAGAGAGTATATAAATTGCTATTTTTTAAATTATGCTGGTGATAGAAAGAGAGAGAGAGAGAATGTGTGTGTGCGTGTGAGAGAGGGAGAGAAAGAGAAAGATGGTATGACCATATCATCAATTTGTTAATAGTCTCCATTATTGTCACTCCATTAGTTTTAAGTGCACGTTCAGTGTATAATTGTACGATACGCGACCAGATACTTAATTAGAATATAACTTCTCTCCCAATGACAATGGTATTATAATAGTTATCATAATATATACTAAATTGCTAATAATACGATTATTTCAAAGTTATTTCTCGATCAGTCATGAGCTGAAGAGTGTTTCTCTGATGTTTTTTTCCTGCATCATTACGAAAGGTCTGTGATACACATGTGTATATACATATACATACATTACATATTGCGAATGTAGGAAGCTGAATCTAAAAAGAAACTTGATATTCTGATGCTTGTTTTCATTTTGACGAAAGAAAAGAAAAACTTTCACGACGCGAGATCTTTAAAAAGATGTGCGTTCTATTTAAATTTCACGAAAAAATTTTATTTTCAAGAGAAATGAGGCGATGCTCTTAGGGAACGTTGATAAATTTGTGTAACAAAAAAGTAACGCTAAAAATGTGAATATTTATTTATTGTTTAAGATTTTATATAAGATACTAGTGCTTATTTATTACGAACGTATATTTACAGTATACAATGTACATATATGCTAAGGATATATAATAAAGATGTCGACAGAAGAATCTCTCAAGACTTATTAAATCGAAATACATTTATGATTTTATACTATATGTACAATGTCTTAAATCTACGTATGTACGTACGTTTCTGTGATGTATGTATGTGTGTGTGTGTGTGTGTGGCACTGGTGAGACGCGCGCACACGCACACACACACACACACACACACACACATACACATTTATATATATATATTTATTTTCGGACTGATCAGGGGCCCTATTCCGTATCTCTTAATCTCTTAAAGGAGGGAAAATGCGAAGTGAGCGAATTCACTAGGTTTTGAGCAATTTCATTGATAAAAACCTAGTAAATTCGCTCACTTTTCGCATTTTCACTCCTTTAAGAGATACGACGGATAAGCCCCCAGAACTATATGAATACATATTATGGCTCGCAGATATATTTTTATCTTTCTGCAAAATTTGAGTCATCTGGGATTGTATCTTTGGTGCCCACAAACAGACGGTCCTGAACTTATTCATGTCATCATGATACGTATGGTGAACTGTTATGGCGGAATGTGTCGAAACGTTGATACACGATCGGTACATATAAATTAATATATAAAGATCGTATAGCCAATTAGTGAAGATAGATCGTGTTTATCTATTTGCGATTTTTCGAGAACGGTTTAAGCAAGCATTCGTTGAAGAAGCAAGAAGCTACACGTGTTGCTCCGAAACGATACAAGTGTACTCCGTTAATGATGTCAGTAATTCTGCAGTTTAATTGTCTGACGCATAATGAAACTGCGAGAAAAGCAATGGAGAACTACATTGAAATCTTGCAAAAAGCATTTGAACATTATCAAAGTAGGTATATATAATTATAGTATCTAATATTTTTTATATAATAAATATTACAGGAGTGCTAAAATATTTTTAAAATAATAATTATAATATTTAATTTTTACATCGTTTCATATGAACTTATGTATTTTTGAAATTGTAGAATTTATAAAATTCGGAGTTATAAATCTTTAGATACTTTGGAAAACTTTTATATGGACACTTCTGCCCTCTAGAAATAATAGAAGAAACTAAGCATGAAAGGCGCGAAAATATTTGATTCGTGCTGCTATCTGTAGTTAATTATTTGAATTAATTTTTAGTAACAAACGCTGCTAGTAAATATTCGAGCGACTAAGGCCCAGTTCAAATATGGCTAGTTAACTTAACTAGTAGTTATTCCATTGGAATTGAC
>NJRP01000088.1:186989-200124 GCA_003063835.1 Aphaenogaster floridana | reverse complement strand
CATTTATTATAGAAAATCTAGTAACGTTGCTCAACTGTTGAGTCTGCTGAACGCGGCCAATGCGTAAACGAATGCACCCCAAATGCTTCGAAATGTTCAATTGACCAACTAGAATAAAGAATTTTACCGATTTACCAATCAAAGAATGCTTCAAAGTTCAAAGCATTTGTAGCATCAAGTGGATCGCAGCCATAATTTTATTGTTTTACAGATTTATGGGAAGATTATATAAAGTTGCAGGAAAAATGTGAACAGTGCAACGTGTAAGTTTTCAATGTTATTTATATAATCTTATTTATCTGCATCTATATAATTCATAGGTACAAAATTTAATTTAACACAATTCAACAACATAAATTCTAATATTTCGCCAATATGTATATATAAATCATATATATATATATATTTTTTTTTTTTTTATAGACATTCTTTATCCCAAGTAATGGTTAATACATCTTGTATAAAAACAAAAGATGAAGCAACATCCCAACACTTGAATAACACTGACGTGCAAGAAAATAATAGTATCCCATTATTGGAATTAGACACGTTAAACATGAGTTCTATTCATTTTAATTCTGATACGAGAACTCCGTCAGATGCAAGTGAATCTTTGCACAAAGATATCGATGGAATTAGTCCGCCAAAAAGTCCAGTATTCTCTAGAACATTTCTAAAAGCTAGCAATTCTGTAAAAAAATTTGTGCGCTCACCTAAAGCAGTATGCAATAGTTCAAGCTCAGATATGAAGACACATCACGGCATTGAAAAAGGTTCTTCAAAGTATAATCACAAATTAGAACTTAGTACAACACACCATGTGGAAACTACATTTTTGCCAGATGGAAAGAAATTGAAGCAATCTCGACTTGCATTTTATCCAATAAAGAGTAACGAAAAGATGGTATTATCCTCAAGTGTAGACAAACATAAGCCAGTTAGTATATTGCATAATGTAGAACAGAATTCTATTGAAGATGTTTCTACAGTAAATACTACTGTTACTACAGAAAATTATGCTACAAACAATAGTGAAATTTTTGAGGATGTGATAGAAATCAGTCCACAGAGAAATATTACATCTAAAGTTAAACGGCATTTAAGACTTGAGAGGAAACTTCCTGTAAAGCATATGATAAACATTTCTTCAAGTAAAAATAAATGTCATAATCCTGGTCCTAGTGCTGTTCCAAAGATGATAGATAATATAGATTTTGGGTTATGTCCTTTGCCTAAATATACTTCTACACAAATGGCAGATAATAAATTCTTGATGAATACTGCAGTTACTACACTGAAAGATAAAGTTAATATGAGTTATCTTTCACCAAAAATGCATAACAGAGCCGATATTAAAATTGAAAAATCTATTGAAGTTCGAAAGAAAGATCAATCATTAACAAATAAAGTACAAAATGTTGTTCGAAATATAAATGATTTTGCATACGAAGACGAAACCTTTTATTTGCCTGCAGAACAAGCTGCAAACAGAAATGATATGGATAATTTCATTTTGGATGACACAGAAAATAAACCACCTGAAAAAAAAATGTTATTGGATAAGTTTAATATGTAAATATTACTTAATATATGATAATGTGTGCAAGTTGCTTTTATACATCTAATAAAAATATTATTTACAGATTACCAAAAAGAAAGGCAGACATTTCAGAGCAGATTAACATGCAATGTAAAGCAAAGTTAAATGGCTGGGATTGTTGGGAATGCAAAGAAGTATGCAACATCAATAGTATACTCACATAAAAAAATATACAAAAAGTAAATACTCCTTTTATTTAAAAAAATCATGATATTATTTGATTTTTAGTATTATAAGAATTTGCCACTGTCAAAGGAAGAATTAAAAAAACGAAAGGATCAATGCTCGCGACATCGACACAAATACGAGAGGCCGAACACACCAGAAGGTATAATATTTCATTTCATCGTTTTTTTATGTTACATAATAAAATATAATTATTTTAAAGGTTTTTGGAATCCGGAGTTTCCTGAGACATTGTCATGCACTTATCAACAAAATAAAAACTGAAATATTTTGTCATTTGAATCTAATTCTCAATGCTTTAATATGATTCTCTTTCTCACACTCTCACTCATGATACAGATATTATAATGTAACCTGTATAATCTTTCAGTACTTTTTTATTTTTAATTAATTGCGTTTATTATGATTATTTTTTCGCATATGTGCTATTCGAATAAGAGAAAAACTCGATTTCCATAATTCTAGAATAAAATTTTGTATATATATTAATTTCTGCATAATCATATATTTTAAATATTATTGGTTAATAGATATAAATGTATTCCATTTCTCAAAATAAAGATCTTGTGATCAAATTAAATGTTGAACATATAAAATGTTTATAATTAAATATAATATACATGTTAAAATATAAACGGAAGGAAATATAAACGTGTTCATGGCTTGAACATAGATCGATTTATTATTTTACAACATATATATAGTATTATATATTGGGTAACATAGTATAGATTTATATATAATTATATCATTTTATATATATATATATATATATATAGTCATCCCTTTACATAAAAATATAGAATTTGTTTTGTGAGTCAGTCGGTGCTAAAGAAGGCTAATCAAACTCAGTTGCAGTGATCAAGCGAAGTTTGATACAGTTTCAAGGTACATTAGTGTTCCTGCTTTTTAAAATCCTCTCTAAAATAATATTTGTATCACGCAACGCTGTTAAACTATTAATTATATAGGCTCACGAAACATTAATTCTTAAACCTATCATTGATTTTACTTAGTATCAATTTCGACATTGTTTCCAAAAATATATTTAAATAATTTTCTAAAATTTATATTTTTCGACAAATTAAATAGATGTCACAGATATGTATAGAATACGTTCGCAAAAAATAATATTAATAAAATTATAATGGCAAAAAAGTTTTGATGCAAATTTAATCATCAAACAGTAATAAAATAGAGATATAATACTTCTGCATATATGTACGTATGTAATCTGTACTATTTAACATCATGTTCAAGCTATATAATTTCCCAGCAAAACGATCGCACGCATATATAATATTTTAAAATATCAAGTCGCATTACTGATTTTCTTGCAGCAGTCTTGAAAAATAAAACGTTGATTAACGATTGATCATTTCGTAGCACAAATATACACGGTTTTTTCTCTTCTTTTTTGCGAGTTGATATAATGGTTTAGAGCTGTCCGATCGATCATTCGCGTACTTGATAATTCTACAATGTAATAAAATCTCATATTTGATACTTTCACGAATGATCCAATCCGTCTATAAAATAAATATCTAGAATATTAAGAATTTTTTTATGAAAGAACTAACAAAGAGTTAGAAAGTGGCTGTTCCGAAACTGTAAATGACTTCACTAAAGTAAGTTTATGCTCACATTTTGTCATATACATTGTATTTTGGTATCATGCAATTGACTTGGCTGATTGGTTTACGCTGATTGTTATTTATTGAATTCGAGATCGAAAAATTTGTCCATTCCTTTAAAGCTATTGTAAAGCACATTAATCGAGGGGCACGTAGGAGTTAATGCAATTAAATCAGTGTATACGAATTATATACACGTAAGAAAATCTTGTCTTCTTGCAAATGTTTTACAAGGACATAACATGAATATCTTATTTTTCGCAAATGTATTTTACATTATAAATAAATTTAAATAATTATGATTAGACTGAGCCAGTGTGTGATTCATACATTTCGAATAAAGTATTAAACTTAGATATGAAATTTATTTGGTATTAAATTTCTGATAGAGATGATTTTATATATAAATATTTCATAGACTCTTCCCAGTGAGAAATGACTAATTGAAATTCATCGAATCGACATTGAATCGACGTCGAAATCATCGAAATTACATCAAATTTGATGTAATTTTGATGATGTCGATCGATGAATCATTTCTCACTGGGTTTCATCTACGAAAAACAATACATTTTGTCCATGGCAGACAATAGAAATCCCGGCCCGTATTCACATCGCATATTTAATGCTAAACGCAGCCAGTTTGATCGTCAGTCCATGATTAATACTGAATATAATCCTTTTATATCAAACAAATAAAACTCCGATCTCAAACGGCCGCATTTAACGATAAAAAATTGAGGTGCTAATTAGACTCTACTAGTATAAAATGTTTCGTCGTTTCTCCGATCGATCGCACAGTATAATAATCGTATAGTTCAGTTGTTGATACATTGCATATGTCTCGAATAACACTTAAACGTGTCTATCTGTCTGTCTGTCTGTCTATCTGTCTGTCGTCTGCAGGTACTTGACCCTTGAAATAGGCCGCGTTTAAATGAGCGGAAGGGGACGTTATGCGATTAGTCGATGTAATAAAACAGTATTATCTTATAGAGTAGCAATAAAAAAAAGATTAAGATTCATGCACCACGTTTATACTTCAAACTGTCTTAACATATACAAGTCTCGCTTACTTTCCTTTTCTTTACATATTATACTTAAATTAAAACTGTACTTAAATTAATACTTCTCTCTGATCGTACGGTTACATATTTTTCATTATAGAAGTTTAAATCGACTATCATTCTTTTCGCATTTTGGGGAAATACAGTCGGAATACGAAAGAAGCTCGCGACGATTGGTGCACTCTAAGACTAATCTCGCGAAGGTGCGTTAATCAGGAAATACCGAGCGTGTAGAAAACTCCAACGGAAAAACCGATTGATTCACTCTTTACTCCAGTAGGGTACATCGTAGTAAACAACTAGTAAAAGTATTTAGCTTTTCCATGACACATCGAAATCAATAGAATACATATCTTTTACCCTCGTTTGCGTCTTGATTACAATTATTTTAACCCTGAAGAGTATAAAATAGCCGACAGACAATTGTACAATTAGATTTCTCGTATATCACAACAATGATATTAAATCATGAAGAACAGAGTTTTAAAAAAATTGCATTGAAAAAAAATTAAATCTTTTGAATTTTTTTAAAATATAAAATTTGTGTAAACAAATGTGAAAAAATAACAAAATTCTTATTAGATCTGTTAGAATAAAAAAGGTGTCGTCAGGCCTCTTTTATACAGTTTAGGATTATATTCGCGTCGCAGCCTTAGCTTCACTGCTCCGATTTGGGTGGTGAAGAACCGGTAGCCATAACGGATTTTTCACTTGACGATACGGGTAAAGCCTTGAGAATCGCATGTACCTCTTCCGCCACTGCCATCAGAACAAACTCAAACTGTTGTTTCGTAGCAACCATGTCGGGTCTTTGATCTCTAATATGCTCGAGAGTAGCGGCAATATCGATTTCTTTCGCTCCCTTCGTCATCCGGTTTAGTACCATGTCGATCAAACAGTAAGTACCGGTTCGCCCAGCTCCATCACTGTAAGATGATCAAATGTGAGAATACACCGATTGCCACACTGAGATTAATCTAAATAATATAAAAAAATATATTTACCTGCAATGCACAACTATCGGACACGATCTTCCACGATACGATTTATTAACTTTCCTAGAAAGAGAAAAAATCGAAGTAACTTGAAAAATTATTTTTGAACATTGTTCAATGTAAAATATAATACGTGCCATTCTTTTCTTGGACCCTTATATATATATATATATATATATATATATAAAATAATAATATGTAAATAATTATATTTTAAAAAACAGTACTCTCTTAATTAAATTTTTTGAACACTAAATAAATACAATAACAATTATATATAATAATAATACGGAGAAAACACTATACAATGTAATAAATCATATAATAATAAGAGACGCATTTTTTGTGTATTCGGTACCTTATTAAATACCATTAAACAATCAAATCGATGACGAACCTACGGAACTCGAGCAGAGCCTTTGTGGAATACGGGACGCTGTTCTCCGGCCACGAGAGGAAGTGGAATTGCGTGACAGTACGGGTCTCACAAGTGCGTAGATTTTTCAGGTAGAAGGAACGCACTAGATAATCATCACACCAAAAGTGCTCCGACACCAGATGTACCTCGTAGATATGATAGAGCTCCGATCCCTCCTCGGGCCAGTAACGATGGCACATGGCACGGCCTTCTTCGGTAAGTCGCGTCAGCATCACAATCACCACGCTGCCTTGTTCCCAAACCAATTGCCAGAAATCAGCCGTGGTCTGCGGTAATGGTCCTTGTGTGGCTATATAAGCCGGATTTCGAGGGTCGTGATCCGTCTGCAACGAACAAACGATATTGCGGCTATGGCTTTGACGAGAAGATTCGATAAACGCTCTATTGTAAACGATAAATAGATTAATCGAAAAATTCGTTTGTTTCCTTCATGATTCTTATAAAAAAAAAAAAAAAGAAATGAAATTTCCATATACTTATAATTTCGATCAACCTAATCGATTCGGTTTGTACTCAATACCTGTTGTAAAGAAGCCATGATATCTATTTTTTTTCTACAATTTAAAACAAGATCGTTTCAAACCATAAATGTTTTCAATTGCATCGAACAAAGTGTCCCATTAAATTCCTGTTATCGCTAGTTTTCGCCTTTTCCTTCGAGTTTCTTGAGTTTTCTTCAAGATTTACGATACGAATATATCGGATAAACACAATATGGCTATACATTGTCAGTTGTGCAGTTAAAAAATACAAAGCTTGCTCGATAAACATGCTAAAGTTCGTTTGTGTTACAAATACAATGCATTAAAAAAAAATCTACCGCAAGCGTCAGCCTTACAAGTTGCGCCGAGAAACGATTTTACGATTTTTAAACGATCAACTTGACATGCCCATCGACTGTGAAACTTACCGACTTCTATATGTACATATTGCGATGTGGCAGCCGGAAAACCGAATGTCGTACGTATTTCAGCAACGTTATCGTGAAAACGAAAATATTTATTTTATTTTTACACAAGTTACTTTGCAACTATTGCGTGGCTAATCAGAAAATTTTCTATTTCTTACAACATGTATATTGACTTTTTCGCGTCTTGAAGCATGATATCCTCCTGAATCCCAATTTACAGAACATTGTGCACTTGATACAATATTCTAATATTTTATGTCATTACATATAGTCCCCACATGTAATATACTATACATACCCTTATCAGATCACAATGAAAGAGAGAGCGACAATCTTCTTATCATTCACCGGTGTTCTGCGAATTATTTTGGATACGGTTAGATATATAAAACATATCCAGCTTTGCAAAAGAAATGTTCAGGCTTCAGGAGGATTCATTGAAGGAATGATGAAGAGATAATATCGTAGGGGTATACTTACGATCGTTGAAGCGTTTATGTAATCGGAATTATTGGCGTTTGCAAGATCGTTCAGGACTACTCGAGAGTGATCGTAGGGAAGCGCCGCGCTGGGACGATTCTGCTTGATGTTTGCCTCGCTTTCCGCGATCTCCGTCGACGATGGTTCGGCTTCGTAAGCACACAATGCCGCCCATTCTTGATCCAGGCGATCCTTGTTTTTCAGATGATCCTCCATATAACTCTGCAAATATGAGTTATATTTGCAGTTATATATAAAAATGTGATATAACGTGAGAAATACGAACACATGAAATAGTATAGCGATTCACTAAATTGATAAAGCGCAAAGAAATTTTCGAAATTTTATATAAAAATTTATTTTTACTTTAAATATTTTTTTAATTCTCTCTTTCTCTTATTTTTATAAAGTTATGCTTACGAGAACCATATGACCGGTCGATATGTCCATGTTGGAAAGAGCAGGTTCCTCGCCCCAGGAGGATGTGCTGGAGCGATTGGAGGGCAGATTATTAGATTCGTTTTCGCGCGACAAGCTTGTGATACGCGGCGATTCCAATTTCTCGCTCGGTTGTTTCGCCTGCATTCTTGCTCTGCATAGATCTTGATAATCCTTGGATGCTTCTGGATCTGGAGTGGCCAGCCCGGCAAGCTTCGCTCGATATTTGGCGTGACGACGCGCAATTATCAGCGTGACTACTGCGGCTGCGACCGCAGCTGCAATTCCAGCAGCTACCAACGCACCGAATAAACTGGAACTCATCTCGCTCTCTCTGGCTACCTCCAGAGTAGCCGGTAATTTAGCCTGTAAAAAATTGCACTTTCATTAATAATATTGCTAATATTATGTTTATATGTAAAATTTAGCAATGACTTAATCTGTCTATTTGGTGATAAAGATTTATATTTATTGTAGTACCTTATCACCTATACCCGCTCGAATAACTTCGATTCCTAGCGCATTTTTTAATTTACCACGTATGTTATCTAAAATAGAATATATTTTATTTTTGCAAACAGATTTATTTTATTTCGCATCTTATGTAATATTTATATATTTTTATTCAAATTCATATTAATACAAAACAAGTACGGTATGTAAATTATTATACCGATGCTATTAACAACGTCGGTTGCATTGTAGTTTTTGTCATTTTGCACAACTTGGAACGTTACTTCCGCGCGGCCCACTCGTATGTGTGTTAACGTTCCAAGAGGCAATCCGAGGAGTTCCTCAACCTGAAAATTCAAAATATTTACATTAAATTCCAATTATTATTTATAACTAATGTCTCTTTTGAATATTTCAAACTATTGTTCTATTCTCTTCTACCTTAGAAACCACGTGTGCTCCCTCAAGCCACTTATGAAACTCTTGCTCAAACTCGATGTAGACGGAATCTAAGTCGACGTTCTTGTAAGTTTCTGGCAGACCATTGTTCATTTTATACATATTATCGTGTAATTCCTTCTTAGTCAATGGTGCATATACCTCGTTATTCTACAATACAACGCTGATGTAATCTCTACAATCTAATAGACAAAGTATCAGCTCGATTACACTTACGTCCTGATTGTCCGCCTCGGAATAATCTTTATCAAGGAGGGCTGCAAAAACATAAATACCATAAATCGATGAAACAAAGTGGCAATTTTGTGAATTGCATCTTTGGGATATTAATGAGAATCATTTCGAAATAATAGAAAGAGAAGCAGTAAAAGAGAAGCAGATTTAGTTAGAAATGTATATTTTACTTACTGGCCGGAGATTGAGTTTTAAATGCGTAATTATTCGTCGAAAACGGCGGTCCGGGTTTTTTAACGTCTAGGCGTTCCCTGCGCTTAAAGCCAGCCAATTCTCGTCTCCATAAAAGCGCGTCTAAATCGTCACCGTACATCTCGTCGTAAACAGTTCCTATGTCAGATGCATTTCAATTTAGCAAAAGATATTTAAGTAATAAATTTTTATTCAAATAATAAATTTACCACTCGCATCGGATGTAATTTTATGTTTCGTAGGTCGCACGACTCCTCCCTCGGTGTACATCCCGCGTATTTCCGAAGAAGTATCGCCGTTGGGTCTCTCGATCTCCGCTAAATTCTCTTCATTGATTTCACTATTCTCATAGCCGAGATCCTCATCGCGTCTGATCACCGTTCTTTTCGCATCAGCATCAGAAAATTCAAGACGCAGTGGTTTCTTTCGATGTTTATACTTCCTGGAGAATGCCCTCTCATATTCCCTCTCATTTGTCTCGTCGTCGTCGGAAGGCTTCAACGATGTATAATCTGGCGATTTTTCGTTCTGCAAGAATTCAAGATCGTCGGCAGACAAAAGTTGCGCATCATAAATATTCTCATCCTCGGATAATCTCTCGTCTCTCAAAGTATCCTCGAGCGACTCGGTAACATCATTTTTGTAATCGTCGATGAAACTGAATCGACGTGTTCTAGGTGGATAAAATTGCTCACGCACGTCGTTCAGTGATTTTCCGTACTCGTTGTCGTATTTCTCGTCGTTGATAGAAGCCCGATTACTCTTGCCACTACGCCAGTTTGTATATCCAGATCTATAAACAAGTTTGATGGGTTTCTGATTGTATGGCAATAATGGTTGCGCGTCATAAGAAAATCGGTATCCTCTGCTTAAAAAGTTCCGAAGAATTAGATAAAGAAAAATCGAATTATAGTTTTGGTTAACGCTAAAGCCTCTTATTTAATAAATATATTCTCTATCTTTTTAATTTAAATTTCCAATTGTATTTTTAAATAACAGAGTATAAGATTAATGACTAGAAACTCTTTGTATAAAAGCATAAATCTTAATTTAATTGTAAAATGTATAATAGTTTATGACGAAAATACTTTGAATGTGCTTGTGTTATTTTTTTATCAACCTCACTTTGAGCAATTAAGATAAGACCTACTTGTCCTCAATGTCTGTGGGACGATACAGAACATCAGCCAAATTACTCTCAGGATTTTCGTTATCCGTAGATATTCTTAGTATGGCGACCGCTGGAATCATCTGAAAAGAAAATCAATAATGGCTGATTACTGTGGAATATTATTGCAAACAGTTAGATATTTTTTAAGACATAATTGCGATCAGATGATGACATTACCGAGAGAGAATATATCTCTCGCGATATGTGGCTGAGAATGTGTGAACACGTCTGCGATATCGGTGAACAAATGCTCTCGCGATTTATACTGACCTCGTCGATAAGTCCATTTTGTTCATCAAGAAGTGGCTTTTTCAAATATTCGCAAAGACGAAAATCACGAAGATTGTTTTGTCTGAAAAATTTTTCCAAGTTCTATGAAATAATTTAATATACAAAATATCTTGTAAAACATTCAGTTTTCGATATTTTTACCTTAATACTTTTATGCATAGAATAATAAAACCAATCAATTGGTGTAAAAAAATGAATATTTTACAACATATTTTGTATTTTATGTCAAAATACTGTAACTTTCAAGCCTCATAACTCGGAAAGTACTTAATGAAAAATAACTTTATTATAGTGTTTTGGAAAGCCCTCGAGATAAGCTACAAGAATGTGCAATAAAAAGTAGACGGTTCTATTTAAAAAATTGAAGGTGACCTTCACGTGACCTTCAAGCAACTATTCAAGGTCAAACTAATGACACCATCTTATGTGCCCCTCGAAACCGTACAACTTTTGTCTGAAACATTTTTGCTGAAAATGCTTTGTTGAAGAATTATCGAGGTGCGTTTTTAAAAATGGGACACCCTGTATATACAGGATGTCTGGAAAATCATTCGCAGTACTTCGGAAAGTGATTCGGGATCCAAAAAGAAGGAAAAAAAGCTACATAAATATAGGTCCGGAAAAAAGTCGTTTCCGAGTTATAGCCACTTTTATGTTTAAAAAATCCTAATTTATAGTTCGCTTGGGATCCCTGCTTTTAAAATTTTTTTTAATTTTAATTTTTTATTTTTTTATTTACAATTTACAATTTTTATTTTTTAACTTTTTTTTCAATTTTTCGATATTTGTAAATACGATTACATTATTTTTAAAATCAAGGATAAATATAAACAGCTATTTAAATCAAATTAAATAAGATGTTCAAAATGACCATCTTCAGCACGAATGCAGGCCCTTATTCTTCTATCAAAGGAATTCCGAACTTTTTGAAAAACATTTGGATCCCTCCTTATTTTTTCGAATCCATGAATTATTCTTTGTAGCACGGTAATATTGTCAAATTGTTTATCACACGATACAGTTGCTGTACACATCTCCCAAAAACTGATCATAAATGAATTAAGAAATAAATGTGCAATTCTTATTACAATGAAAATTATATACTGATAGAGCAACTTTAAATACAGATAAAAACCCAAATCAGGAATTTTTAAAACAGCTTTCTCGTAAGTTACAACAATTAAAGCCACATAATTTTACTGATCATAAATGAATTAAGAAGTAAATGTGCAATTAAGAAAATTGTCTACTTTACTGACGGTGCCAAACATCCACGCTACTGCCCATGGACAAGGAGGTTGTGATGGAGCGGATGCATCTTTCAACGGGAAGCAGTACGAGCTAGTCTTCAAGCAACATGTCCTATCTTAACTCCTGTTCGCTTGGGCACAGAAGAAATTTTCAAACATAAAAATGGATAAATGAAATTAGGCTGATATTACATGTGTCGTACGACAAATTTTTTAGACACGTTGATTGGCTGCTGGATAGAGAATTCTCGAGTCTCCAGAAATTCTCTATCCAGCAGCCAATCAACGTGTTTAAAAATTTTGTCGTACGACACATGTAATATTAGCCTTATACTGGCGTCCCCAATGGGGTTTGCATTTTCTCCCTTCTTATCCTTTCCTACCACTCCTACTCTTTGCCCATTTGAACTAACATCTTAACGTCTCTTCCGAAAGACGGAGCCCAGTTTTACCTACCAGGAATCCTCTTCCCGGCAGGGAGCGCAGTGTCGGAAAATAATAATATCCATGTTTACCTGATCTAGTGGACTCGAACCTGGTATTACAGATTAAGAGTCTGGCGTTCTACCACTAGACCACACTGCCGCCACGAAATTTTCAAACATAAAGATTCTATATTTTAGTGACAAATTATATCAGTAGGAGATAAAAACTTACTTATTAAGAGATTTTCATAATTTTCTTAATTGCACATTTATTTCTTAATCCATTTATGATCAGTTTTTGGGAAATCCTAAAATATTCCGACTGCTTTTTGATAACCATTGGTTTACAGAATATATAATAATTCATGGATTCGAAGAAATAAGGAGGGACCCAAATGTTTTTCAAAAAGTTCGGAATTCCTTTGATAGAAGAATAAGGGTCTGCATTCGTGCTGAAGGTGGTCATTTTGAACATCTTATTTAATTTGATTTAAATACCTGTTTATGTTTATCCTTGATTTTAAAAATAATGTAATCGTATTTACAAATATCGAACAATTGAAAAAAAAGTTAAAAAATAAAATTTGTAAAAATTGTAAATAAAAAAATTAAAAATTAAAATTTAAAAAAAATTTAAAATTTAAAAAAATTTAAAAAGCAGGGATGCCAAGATAAATTACGATTTTTTAAACATAAAAGTGGCTATAACTCGGAAACGACTTATTTCCGGACCTATGTTTATATAGCTTTTTTTCCTTCTTTTTGGATCCTGAATCACTTCACTCTACTGCGGGCGATTTTCCGCGGACATCTTGTATATACATATACATATACGCGCGCGCGCGCGCGCGCGCGCGCGCGTGTGTGTGTGTGTGTGTGTGTGTGTGTGTGTGTGTGTGTGTGTGTGTGTG
>NJRP01000088.1:167379-186889 GCA_003063835.1 Aphaenogaster floridana | reverse complement strand
GTGTGTGTGTGTGTGTGTGTGTGTGTGCGCGACAAAATTAATGGAGAACAGTTATAAATTCGCAAAATCCGAAAATTTTCGGATTTTGCGAATTTATAACTTAATTTTGTCATACCATTAATTTTGTCATACCAGACACAAAGATAGTGCCACTTTTTTTTTACTACACGACAATAGTATTATTTTAAAAGTTTCTATGATAATAATATTTAAAATGCATTTTTTTGTTTTTTTTTCTTTAAGAATTTGAAGAAATAAATATTAGCAAGCATATACAATAGCATACAATTTTCTTCCCTTTTACTGATTGTGCAAAAATTTTACATGATGAGAAAAAGAGTGTATATGTCCCTAAAATCTGTATATTGAAATTGTAAAAAAATCATTGCATCGATTTATATACAAATCTCCATTGGCAAATTCCAATTTATTATGACTTATGACTATAATAAGCAGGAGTTTGTAAAATTCACAAAAATTATTATCAGGCACCAAGATCCGCCACAGACTACTACAAGACCGATATTGGCCTATTCTCATATTTATTTATGACTATAAGTTTTAGCAAAGCAATGTACCCATATCGGAGATTATGCAACAAGGTTTGCACAATACATTGTGTAAAGGGATGTTTCCATTTGTATCCATCGGATTCCAGTCTCATCAATTGCAGTCTCACCGATTGTAGCAGCTCCAGTTCATCGATATCAAGATTATATCTGTGCGATAGAGAATAGACTTGTATTACACCGCAATAACGACGATTATGCCACACTTTATGCGTCGATCGCGCTAAAACGTTATGTGGGTGTACGATAATAAAGACGATAAAGACGAAGTAGCGAGACCGTTTGACGACCCGGCGATAAAATTAACCGATCGGAAAGAGGATTCAATTCCGCTTGGTTCACATATACATATATTGTGTTCGCATATATCTAGAGTTGACATTTGAGATGTAGACATTTCGAGCGCGAATAATTCACGGGTGCTATAAATATATCTCAATTTTAAAGGCATAATTTTTATTGATAACTTACTGATATAAATCGTCATTCTCTAAATTCATGTATCGAGATATACATTTTCCGAATGCCAGATCTGAAAAAATAATGTTAATATAAAAAAATATTATAAATAAAAAAGATACCTACTGATAATGCATACATTCTATTAATAATGCATCACTATTAATTAACATAATTAATTAACTTCGATTAAACTTAATCATGCAAAAACCTATTTTTAATATTTTATTTGTATTTATATTTTCTCATTACACAGGCCGACGTCAATTTTGATCCTCAGATCTCAATAGTCGTTTCCGAAAGATTTTGGCGTGCTGAAACCGAATCCGTTGTCCGAATGGTTCTATCACGTCAGGTTTCAGAGATTATCTGTACCTAAATGTGCCAAAAAGGCCATTTTTCGGCTTTTTTAGGTTGAAATAACTATAAAACGGTACGTGTTAGGTCCATTTTCTCGACGGATTTGAATTCTGCAGGAAAAAATCTATAGAAACCATACGTTATACTTTGAAGATTGATAAAAGAATACTATCTCCAGGACGCTTCAATCCGCGCGCGAGTTGCTGCTCCGCTACGGTTTACTGCGAGCCACTGAGCCAACCTGACTAACCTGACGTGATAGCCATTTGGGCAACGGATTCGGCTTCAGCACGCCAAAATCCTTCGGAAACGACTATTAAGATATGAGAATAAAAAAAAAGTCGAAATTTGTCGGCCTGTGTTATGTATGCAAAATAAAAGAAATCAAAACTGCGAAAACTTTTCATTTTGTTAATAATTTATTAATTAAAGATAAGTATATATATTATTACCGTCAAAGCACTTTTCCGTCTGAGGATCGCATATATCCTCACTGAATAGACATCCTGAAAACAGAATGATTATGCCAAGAGCTGAGAGAAACTGTTTATATATGAGAGAGATATCGAATGCTCCTAAACTGTAATAATTAATTAGCTTTGTTGTGTGTACAATTCCAAGTATCTGCGTCAAATGCAGATTCGAGCATGCATCCTGCTAGATTGCGCAAATATTTTGACACAGGTGCGCAACCTGATTTCGTCCTACCCGAAGGCGTTTGCTCGTGAAACAATCGACTGCTGATTTGCTGTGTCATATTGCGGCTTGTGAAATACATATTACACTATTACAGAATAAAAATAAATACACATATAGCGACGCGTTGAAAATGTCTAGGAATAAACTTAATTTAATCACACAAATTGCCTGAAATAACTTTGGTGCGTTTAACATCACTGATCATTCTGAGCGAAGCATCTTCTACATATTCTTCTACATATCGTCATACGAAATAAAGCGCATATGTATGTACATACCCTATCCGCATCCCAATCATGCGCATTTCCCACTGAAAACTTATATATAAACTTTGACATTCCTTAAGATAATAACTTTGTAAGAAAAAAAGAAAGAGATTCAAGTCGGATTAACTTTTATCTTTCTTACAATTTTTAATCAGTTCTTTACGACGTTTAATAACTTCTCAATATTCAATATCTGTTTCAATTTTTATTCATCTCAATTCTTGTTTATTGATCTCTTTATTGATCTCAATTTATCTTTTAAATTGTTTTATTCTCTTCGAAAATAAATTGTCTGTCTCGTAGATATTATTATATTCGCATCATACGATTTAATATCGAATTAAATTGAATTAAATCCTTGTGAGACTGTGAGGATGTGATTGCTTATGTCGTGTGATGTCAGACAAAACGCATACGTAAAAGATTAAAGGGCGAAATGGTTGTGCGTGATCGTACGATTAAATACGATTAATTACATGCATGTACTTGAAGTTTAGATTGCAAAAATGCTGAGCACATTTAATGAACATGAATCACAATTGAACACACTCGTTTTCTTGATATTATATCATTTTCTTGTCATTATGCTAGCTTGATATGTCACGCCGCATGTCCCTAAAGAAAACTCTAAATAAAACACTGAGAGCATCTGGAATAATGTACTGAAAAAGAAGAAAAATATTATTTTTTTTTTTATACTTTAATATTAATTTTCTAAATCGCCAGTAGTAATAAACACGTATGTGATAAATTTTAAGTCGACCCGACTGGCAAGAGATGGTATTCTATTAATTACTACGTATCAACCATACGGATTGTGATCCTCTACGTGTAACAAATTTAATTTTAATAAATGCTAAAGCATCTATTATATTCTCCCCCCTCCCCCCAGCGCACTCCCATCACAAAAACTGTTAGAAAATTTATTGCGAAAAATATTATCTCAGCCAGGATTTGAACCTGGACCTCATTATAGGTCCATGGGACCTCCCTGTACTCCGTTTCGGGCGTCGTAGCCAGTTCGACCACCGAGGCATGTGATAATATTTATCGCAATAACCGATGATGTTAAGAAGAACGTATTCGTTTTCAAAAATATTATTCGTATAAGAAATAAATATCTTGAAGATAAAACCTAAGCGATTAAAGAGCAGAAAGAGCAGAAAATGAAACATAATGCGCAAGCGTATAAAAGCAAAATGTCGGAAGTTAGTAAAAGTTAAGCAATATTTGAATGCTTAGTGAATCGCAAAAAAGATCTATATTTCCATAACTGTTTGCAAGAATATATATTTATAAATTATACAATTTAATTTAGTATATTATATATAATATTTGCTGTGGAAAGATCAGTTATTTATTTGGCAAATTAAGAATAGGATTAATTGTAATTGGAGTAATTGCTGAGCATAATTGCTGAGCATAAATATCAATATACTTAGTCTCTAATAATTAAAGATCAACACTTTGTATTATACATTATATAGATATCAAATTCAATACTCAGCCCTTCTTTTCAATTAATAGAGGCGACACTCTGTTACGCAAAGAAAATACCTTCGGCCAAGATCAAATACATAGTCGACATGACTTGATCGAAATAAATCAAATATACATATACATCGCATGCTCACAGCGAGCATAAGTACAAGAAAATTAAAACGCAGAAACAATGATATTGAGCACATGGACATGTGCACTTCAGTAGTAGTGGCAAAAAGGTTGCCTGGATTAATTGGTCATAGGGTGGATAAAACGAGGGAAGGAGGAGAATGTTAGGCATGAAATAGATAAGCGAAGGGGTCGCACAATATATCTGAGGGAGCGAGAGAATATAGCGGTATTACGCGCATACGATAGAGAGATCTCGAAGCAGGCGAAGGCGGTGGCTGCGTAGGATGAACGGTTCGATAACTGTCGACTTGCTGTCGCGTGGGCGAAAATCGAACATCTCCCCCCCCTCTCTCTCTCTCTGTTCGTGCGAGTGCGTATGTATAAGTGTGCAAAGAAGAGGCTCTCTTGTTCTTCAAACGATGGAATTAATATTGCCAAATTTGAAGATCGTCAATGATAACGATAACCCAGAGGATTATCATTGAAACTTTTAGATTCTTTATCTCATACTTGCTGTTATTTACAGATCTCCTAATTACAAATTGAAGACTGCAAGATAATCTTAATTATTTGAAAGTTCAAATATCAGAAAAAAAGTGTGCTCTTTACTTTACACATAAACTTTACTATTTAATATTGTTATGTCAGATTTCTTCCTTTTGCATATTAAGTTAGTTTGTTTGCTAGTTTCTCTGTCGAAATTCTTTATCGGAATTTACTAGTATAAACTAAAGTAGGACTTATATAAAAGAATCGAAATGTCCAAAGCCGAATAAAAGTTCATTTATACCTTCACAATTTATTTTCGCATTATTACGATTGGGTTGTATTAGTCTTTCTTCTGCTAGTTTCTAAATTTCATTTGTCTTAATTTGGAATCGATTTCTGTTCGACAAAATTTTCCTCACAGTTATTTAAGATTCTTCAACGTTATTAATATTTCGTACTGAAACAAAATATGATTCCTCTCAATTGCTTCATTAATATCCGTCATTAAAAGAAGCGGTAACTGTGTTACAGCGTTTTCTCAATGTCAAATTTGTCAATAATCCTCCCAAACTCATGGTAAGCTTTACGTAGGCGTATGGGTTACGAAAGTGGCAAGTGAATTTATATAAACCACGCACATGTACAAGAGATTATCCTGAGAACGATAATGGAAAATCAATCAAGATCGACGACCTTAATCTCGGTTTCTTTAAAAGTGCACCGGGAATAATAGCATCGCATCGCGAAAGCTCACCATTGACGTCAACCGCTGGTGGGATATTACGAGCTGGAAATGTTCGTGAAACTTTGAAGTCTGTGAGGTGCTAACTTTCTTTTTTCATTTAATGGTTAAGGCTATTACTTCAAACAGACACACAACATTGTGCACGCATACACACATCACATATACACGAAAACTATGATTAGTTTGGCTAACGCTTTAATATAGCCGAGCCCTCCAAATCTTTTCGGTTCTATCCACATCGTCTAATTAATTAAATTTTCCTTCTTTACGTGGCATTATGCAACTTTTGTATGTAACTTTTTCGCGATCATCGTCGTGATTGTATTCTTAAAGACGAATGTAAGCGATATCTTTCGTGGCTAATAGTATAGGGCATTGATGTTTACTCACTTCTTATATTTCTTCCGACGTATTGTTAATCAATAATAAGTGCACTTTCATGAATGTGGTGAAACAACATGGTACTTACAGAAGTATAATGTCACACGTTAACTTAATAGGGCGTCAACCATTGGGGCGTATCATGCGATCGATGTTAATACCTCAATGTGAATACTCGCAACGTCGAAAATATTGATTGAATAAAGATAAGATTTTCTCATATTTGAAAAGCACTTTCTATAGATTGTTATTAATCAAAACTACAAAAAACGAGGGGTAAAGCTCTGACCAAAATTGTGTACACCAAAGCCTATAGTAATGCCCAAAATTGGGCATTACTAAGTACACAAAGTACACAAAAGTACACTAAAAGTACACAATTTTTGGGCATTACTAGTGAATTTTTTATGTAATGTCCACTAATGTGCCCTAGTAATGCCCACTAATGCCCCAAATCTGTACAGCGCAATGCCCTCAGCGGTTTACCCCTCGACAAAAAATATTTAGGATTTTATTTTAGATTTTAGATTTCATTTCAGAAAAATTCTTACAATTAGAAAGATTTACAGAGACTTAAAGATTAAAAAATTTTTAAACTATAGATATCTAAAGAAACTTAAAAATTGTAAGACATTTATCATTTTATTTCAAAAAGCAAATAAAAAAGTTGTAAAATTTTATAAATAAATTTGTTCATTTCGATTATACAATATGTTAAGCTGCAGTTATTGTATCATTTAAAAGTAACAGAGTTGGAGTTATTTCATTAGCTTTGCTGATTTGTAGGTTTACATCATTCTTTCAGTGCACCGTTATATCTATGTAATATATCCTTCATCCTTTGTTTCACATTGTTGTATCTACGGCTCGCATACAAAGGGTTTCTAGTTGATTGCACGGAATGTTATAACAGGTGGTTCGCAGTAAAATATATCGAGTGGAAGGCTTCAACGTGTGAAACATGTAGGTATTTGTATACATTGTATTTCCTGTCTTTTGAAAAGCCTCGCTTATCGACTCTAAAAGAAGACTTAAGGTTTATCCGCTTATTAATTGCAAAGAGAAGCGAAGCATCTTCACAACCTTGAAAAAAGATTCAAAGAAAATATACAATCGGGAACTCTTAACTGATCACTTGAAATTAAAATACGTGTCTATTTTAAATAATTTGTTTATTGGATTGGATTGGATTTTAAAATAGGTAGAAACGGAGCGATTTACATTTTCTACAAGAAGAAACAAACCTCTCGAGTTGATCGAAAAACACATTTTTATAATAATCTCTCTCTCTCTCTCTCTCTCTCTCCCCCTCCTCCTCTCCTTCTGTATTTTCTAATATATTTGCATAAAAATTAATTATCGTAATTTCACTGATTACCCAAGTATTTGTGTCGAGGATTGAGTATACTCTTAGAAGCAAACGCCATTATTTTTTTCTGACAGGATAATAATATTCAATCGTACTCACCGACGTCGCCGTCAGCCAGAACGATGGCGTGATGGAGGATACAGAGCACCAGCAGCTCCACCAAGCCTCCTTGCCACCACTGTTTACGGCCCATAGATGTTCCTACAATTATGAATCCACTTTATGTCATTCTACCCACTCTTTCATGTTTATAATTTCTATCCATTTATGCTTCTTGTCCGTAGAAAAATCAAACAAACGCCGAGTAAATAATATGCATAATGCGTAAACGTTATATGTTACACTATTTCATGTTTATCTTCGTTTTGTAGGGAATTTCCTTTTCCTTATAGTTTTCAATGATTAAAAGTTATTGTAGTTACTTCCGCGATAAATATCGCAAACGTAAAGTTCTATTTCGCAAATTGATTATTTAATACTGAAATATACTTGGATTTGTAATGAGAGATAGTTTCTAGGGCTAGTGTAAGTAGCCTGAGTGCATCGCCCTGGAGTAGGTACAGTGCCCGTACTCGATCGAATGTAAATCCAACAAAAGCTAATACACACAGCATAGCTCACGCTATTTCAATGAACTGACAATAACAGAAATGCTATGAGATTGCTTTCTACAGTAAAAAGAAGAAAAAGAAAAATGGAAAAATCATTAACCTGTCCTTTGTTGCATTCTTGTACTTTATCTTTAGATATATATATATATATATATATATATATATATATATATATATATAGACAAAATTTCATTCAATAGCCATGTTCACCTTTCAGAGACAAATTAACATCCCCTTAGGAAATCTGTATGTGGCTACATGATCCGCGCGATTTTAATTCTCTCCCAGATTATTCTCGAATATTACAGCGAAGCATGGGCTTGTCGAAAATATACGCGCGTAGCTTTTATGATCTCTACTAAATACTAGAGTTTGCAGATCTTTCTTGATAAATACGCAATGGAAAGCAAATGCACTTATTCAGATTTAGCACTGAATGTGTGATGTAAATACGGTAGTACGCCGGCAAAGCCGGTCAAAGAGGAATGCATATCCTGATACAGTCTTTTTAACCATACGCACACGCACAATATATCGCGTAATGTAGCTTAAAGAAAATTAATATCAAAAATCTCTGTCCTTTAGAAAGGGCACGCGGACACGCAAATCCGTTTTGCGAAACTAATTACAAAGAAGCCTTTTAGATACAAGTTTTCTGCAAATTTACGAAATTAAATATGAAAGAGAGAGAGAGAGAAAGAGAGAGAGAGAGAGAGAGAGAGAGAGAGAGGGGGGGAGAGAGAGGCGTGCAAGGTGGAACGCATAAACGCAGCTCCGTTCTCACCTGGGCGTGACGCAACGTAGCCTTTTTCACACCCTGCGGCACATCGTACGCGTCACCACGAGAAACACCGTCGCCACTGTTCCGCTTCGCGAGAGAGTTAATGATCACCACTCGACGGTCCTGGCTGCAAGCTCCTGGACCATGTCCCCGTGTACGGCTGCCGGTTCCGCCGCAGCGATGGCACTGACTGGAAAGCGAGGGCAGACAGGATGATGAGGAGGAGGTAGTGAGGTACAACAGGCGACGGCGACGACGCGCAGGGCGTGCGTCGTCGGATTTTCAAATCGATTGCAACGCGCCGCCGGGTAGTGGGCCAACGGAGACGTAGAATGATAAAGAGAGATGTGTCTGTGTGTGTGTGCGTGTATATATATATGAGTGTGTGTGTGTGTGAGAGAAAGAGAGAGAGAGAGAGAGAGAGAGAGAGAGAGAGAGAGAGAGAGAGAGAGAGAACGTCGTCCACGATAAAGAGGAACATCCTGCGAGAAAATAAATCATCGCGTCGAATCGACGAATAAAAGACGATTGCTGACGAACGAAGCGCATCGTTACATCGGTTACATTTTCTGTTAAAGATGGAATTTTAATTTTATCGTCAAAGAGAGAAATAGAGGGGGAAAAAAGAGGCGACCGATGACGCGGCTAACATGGTCGACGACAAAGTCGCGAGTGACTTTCTATGTTCTATCGCATTATTATTTATCTACATATTTCCCAGGCGATAGGTTTCCTAAGGGAAAGTAAAAGATATAGCGTGTCACAAAGCCGATGGTCGACGAGAAAAGACGAAGGACTCCTGGAACTTGTTCGCGTTGCGTCGTTGGAAGGGTTTCGCAGGGCGTGATATCGATTAGAGAACACTTGTTGCGGACGAATGGAAAGCGCGAGGCAAATGCGGCCTACGCTCCCCGGAAGAAGCTGGATGCCGAGCCAAAGATTTATGCCGTTTCTAATGACAGTCGAGAGAGAGAGAGAGAGAGAGAGAGAGAGAGAATCGTTAATAGAAAATGCATGATAACGAGGAGCAACAATTAATTATCGTAAAAACGATTTCTCTCCGCATTGTCGAAAAAATCGCCTCGCTAATCATCCTGAAAAAGGTGGACGCGAATATCTCGGCATTCATATTTTTTCCGTGTTAGATTTTACATAATAAACGCTTATTTTACGTGTCACATGCATATGCCTCCCTCGTATCATTCGCTTTTGTACCTTTCGTTCCTCCTCATTTTCGATCGCAATAAATTGTCCCTCGTTGATCGTTAAATGTCGGTGGAAATGGACCGTTAAATGGCGAAATTCATTACCGATCTGAATTTGCGCACAATCACCATTTAAATCGTATATTTGTGGCCAATTGGCATTGTTGAAAATCAGTTGGGTTTTCTCTCGCGCTACATTACCTACATATATAATTACTCTTTCTAATAGATGCGTATAATTACCGTAGAAAATGGCAATATTTTCTCAATATGCATCGAATTCTGTATAGATATTTACGGTGTGGTGTATATTAATTTTCCATAAAGCTGCATTTCTATGGTTATCATCCCTCTTGATTTACAATTAGTTTCCTACAGCAATATTTAGCAAGAGGGCGTTAGCATACGGTAAATTTTTCAATTGGCGCAAACTTGAAGTTAGCGTAAATAACTCGCACACACAATCTGCAATAAAATTACAAACAATTCTTCAATAATACCTCACGGAAAAAACGATAAGGTAATTGCCACAACCACAATAATAGTAATATTTGGTACAGCCACGTCCTATGGTTGTCACATTCACATTGTTTTGTGTAGTGTGATGCTCCCTTAATTAAATCTCGTTGCATTATTTTAGATGTATGGTTATTATACACAAAAACAATTATTATATACATCTGTTCGCTCACTCGCTGTAGCTTAGGTCTAAGAAATAGCCTTAAAAGATATTTCTGGATTTCTTTTTCTGGAAGTTGATCGTGTAATTAAAGATGATTAACAATAAGACCGATGCTCTTTCGCTCAAGTCGACGTCGAAGATGAAGTCGATGAATCCGCGCAAGATTATTGCGTAACTTTTCTCGGACATGAATACAGCCGCTTTTATTATACGTATATAAAATGATCTAATAAAGAATCATTGCGCGAGAAATGTTCGACGAGTTCTGGCATCGTGTTCGATGTACGATAGATACAGACCTTGATGCTCCCTACTGGGAGCATGTATATCGGATCTATAGATATTCGTGCATCATGATTGTTAAATTATTCGACGAACGTCTCTCAAAGCAAAAAGTAACATATAATTGAAGAGAATATCACTGGTGGAAAGGCATCAAGGGAAATTACTAAAGTTATGCATTTGACGATCGTCAATACGCAAGGAACGTTACTGGACCAAGTATACACGCGTATATACATTGCGTTTAATTCGAAAAAAACGATAGCAACATGGCGTAACCAATCAGACTTGCTACCTCGTCTTTTCCATTTACGGATATTATGTCCTCGCTTAATTAAAACGGTGACATTTCCCTCAATCGTTTCTTTCCTCCATATCGCTGATACGTATCGACAAAAATTCTTCGAAGCAAAGTCCATCAATGTTTCTCAAATGTTCTTTACAGTTAAGAGAAGATTAACTCGATCGATGCTAAGAATATTGCAATTAACTTGTACCGTCGGTAGAATAAGTTTGAGAAACACTGTACGT
Organism: Aphaenogaster floridana; assembly: GCA_003063835.1. Classification (NCBI taxonomy): domain Eukaryota; kingdom Metazoa; phylum Arthropoda; class Insecta; order Hymenoptera; family Formicidae; genus Aphaenogaster; species Aphaenogaster floridana. Next base: position 175,846 of record NJRP01000088.1, on the reverse strand, counting down.
ACAATTGCCGACAATGACGATATATATATACATATAGACCCAAACTCGCACACGGAAAAAACAGAATAATTGGCTCGCACATAAATCTGTTTGTGCCAACCAGATTTAATAGTTAAATATGAAACAACTATAATTATTGTGTTCGCTGCAACCACAGATTCGAGCAATTGTTGAATACCTGATTGCTCCAACCAGACTGTTTCTTGAGTCGCTTTTGTTGTCTGGCATTTGCAGTATAGAATCCCGATTGACGCAACTATATGTAGATACGATTAGCTTATCTATGGTAAATGAGCCCCAATCGAGTTCTGGTTGCCACAACCAGATTACGCGCAACTACAGCGATGTAGTTGATACACCAAATAAGTATATACATATAAGTCATATCAACTATACACGTAACTATCATACAACGATAATTATCGTTTGGAATGAAATTTTTTTTGGTATTTATCGACACTTAAATATTTTCTTACAATTAGACACGGTTCAAATGATATTGCGTTAGGTTCTCACAATGGCACGTACTTGATCTAGCTTTCTTGATACGAAACGGTCATCAGGCCTCTTGGTCTAGGGGTATGATTCCTGCTTTGGGTGCAGGAGGTCCCGGGTTCAAATCCCGGAGGGGCCCGATATATTTTTTTAATTATAAATTTTATTTTTATTCGTCTCAATAAAGTATATATCGAATCGAGAGAGATAGGAACGTTGAAGATGAAACGTAAAATCATTCCGCGCAATTTTCCAAAGCTTTCATGTATTCTTTACAATCTAGTGTCGCTAGTTATAATCTACCTATAATAAAGTGTCGTTGACCTTGAGCCGTTTAAATTTGCAAACTATTGGAAAATGTGAATTAAAAGTCTTTTTCTGATCTCTTTTTTAGAAACGTTAGTAAACGCGCAGCGTTAGTAAACGGAGCGTTTCTCTCTGTTTCTCTCTGCACGAGAATCGTTGGCGCGCGCTCAGTGCTCACATTTCACAGCACAGCGCGTTGAATGAAAGCGCGACTAGTGACGGGACGGCTAGTCGGCGAGAGTCGCGACGCGTGTGACGTGTCCCGCGACTGATCGCAGCGGTACCAGGCGGCACTAGACGACACTAGGGACTAGACGACTGACTGGGCGATAGTGGCGCCTGGCGGCACCAGACGGAGTCAGACGGCGGAGCATGCGACGCGACGCGACGGAGCGGAGCGGAGCGGAGCGGACTGCGGAGGGCGCACCGCGCAATGCGCATGCTCTCGAGCTCCTCGATGGTCGGGCAAAAACACAGCTGGTCTACGATCCTCGAAGGGAGCTGACGGTCGAACGGCTATCAATGTGATTTTCACGAATTTCTACCGACTTGTCGGAGCCGAGCGAGCTTCGAGGCTCGCGCGAGCGTGCGGCAAGTTGTAGACGAAGGTCCGAAGTCGACCGCGACTGTCCCGTAGTGAACGGCGCGAGTTGGTTTGGTGCGCCCGTAGTTGGTGCGTTGGTTGGTGCCCGTGTAGTTGGTGCGTTGCGTTGGTGCGCTCGATGTAGCCTCGAGAGCGACAACGCGTCACCACGGTGTCACCACGAGGATCTTTCGCTCGGCTTGGCCCTGGATGCACAGGAGTATCCCGCCACTGTCTCGACGTGTCCTTACCGTGAGTGATTCTCTCGCATTCTTTCCCACGTAGATACGCCACGCTACGCTCCTGTCGACGACATTTCCTTCTAACCTTTCAATTTCGTTCGGTCAGACCTTTCCGTGAGATTCAGGTCGCGTGACGCGAGATCCCGTTTTTCGAGTCCACTCCGAGACTTGAACGCGTCGCGTCGCGTCGCGTCGCGTCGCGTCGCACCGAAAACTCCAAGATCGGAGTGGCATGCGCCGCGCGATCCGCGCTTACAATCCGCCCACAATCTTTACGCGTTTACACCCTCGAATCTTTATCGTCGCGTTTAATTCTATCTTTTCCGAGCAGCATTCCACGGAGCACCGCTGTTCGTCTCGAGCTTCGTCTCGAGCGTTCGTCGCGCGTGTCATACCTATATGTGCCTAGACTTTTCCTCTCGATTTATCTCCAGTTTCATCTCGCGGGATACCGAATGACACTTTTCTTTTATGGACGAAACTACCGCCGGGCTCTGCCCGGTGATTTTTCTTACATTAGGTATGTTAAAACGACTCGTTCAGCTTGACGCGTACGGGAACGTAATGGTTAAAAACCAGAACTATTATCTTAATGCTGCAGGAAGAATACGCGAGAATGGTTTGCGTTACTTGAATTTTATCAATTAAAAGAAAGATATTGTCGAAAAATCATATATAAAACCAAGTTCCAATTTTTATTTAATATAATTATTGCTGCGATAAAGAAAAGAGTTTAGTGTTACTTTTAAGGATTTATGTTGATTTCTAATAATAAGAAAATAATATCAAATTAAAGATATTTTGTGCAAATTTGTAACATATAGATCGTGTGCTTCTTTCTCCTTCTATGGTGGATTCGTTCATTATTATACATACATTGCGTATAAAAATTTTATGAAATGACCTCGTCATCGTTTCGTAGTCATATGTTAATCTCAGAATTTCAAGCCTTTGTGGAATATAAGAGAAGCGCGCGCATGTTTCCAGTTTAATCAAGGAGAATTCAATAATGATCGAAAACATGTTAAAAATAATATCCCTGTGAAGAAATAATATTAGTTAGTCGCGCGTATATCATGCTGACTTTGTATGCAAAATGTAATCTCTCTCGAATCGTCTTAGCTTTAATTGTTATGTCAATTAACATAGATATTTGGCCCACGCAGTCATCCAATAGATTGACACGCACGTAGGAATAAAATCATCTCTTTTTACTCTGTAAATACAATTCTCACATATACTTGAATGAAGAAAAAAAGTCTATTAATTTTAGGACATTTTATTCAAATTTTTATTTCGCCAGTGTTAAATAAATACATGGTTTTTTGTAAAATGCACGATTATGTTTGACAATTGATTGCGAGAATTGATGTGTCATACGCGCCGGAATTATTAGCTTCGAGAGAATGAAAAATTATCGTTCTTATATCGGTTCCTCTTGGTTTTGAAACCAAGTTGCGTCTTGGAAAGTTTCGACCATTAAAATTGAAAGTCACGTATGGCTGTGCGTTTCTTGATTTCAAGTAGACGTTTCGTTATCGTGACAGTTACGTAATGCATTTCTCGCAGACGAGCGTGAACCGTGTTGCGTTTCTTAATGCGACTATTGAAAAATTTGGCGTATCTGTTACACACGTTTCCCATCAGCTGTGCAAAGAAAAGTACCGTCTTGACACAATGTGTCGGGACGGCATGCATCGCAAAATCGTTCCATTTAAATAAATTTTAAGCAGTAAGAGATTTCGAGGTATATTGCGCTAAAATCTACAGTATAAGAGAAAAGCTGATAAGTGATAACGCTCGGCAGTAATATAAGATTGATACGAAACGAATGATAGACGATGTCAAGTTCCTTGCGTGTATCTGGCATCTCTCGATGTTGAATAAAATTCTATCGGGTATATGACGAAAAGTATCCCTCCCGTTTTTCTGGGCACAGATAATAAATGTTCTCGTCCGTCGGCCAAACTGGTCGTTTCAATATTTATGCCAATGTTGAATCAGCACTCGACAGTTTCGTTATTGCTAGGGTGAAGCCGGCCTCGTATACGCGCTCATACAAAAGTAAAGCAAGTTTGCGATAAACGACCATTTCCTCGTTTCAATGCGAAACGAAGCTAAGGTCGATCGGTTATCGAACATTTTCAATTATAATTTCCTGTCGTGCTCCACTGCAATCACGCTTAGTATAAGACACCAAGTATATAAGACAAATGAACGAAAATTTCGTGCAACATTAGCATAGATTTGTTCGTTAGATTCGTGACCTCTTCTCAGCGTGAGGGCTTCTACATGTGTTATACGAGAACCCACGCGTTGCTTTGCGCGTGGGCTTTATTTGTCTTTATTCGAGTCCTGGCTGTGAGGTAACGGCAAAGAATCTAATTGACGCTAAAAGAATTAATAACAATAACAACTTTTACTTCTATCGGTTCCTGCGTGCAATTATGTTTCCAACTCAAGGATTAATTATTATAAATGGGGGGAACAAATTATATAAAATTATAACTGCATTATTCAAATTATATAAATTTATATATATATATATTTTTTTTTTTCACGTAACACCTATACTTACAAATACATACATTTCGCGTAAAATAGACGGACCGGTGCGCGTAGTTTTGCCTGGCACAATCGAACGACACGATCAGGAATTATAACAGCGTTATACAGATCACTTTGGATACCATCCAAGGACATTGAAGTTTCTTTACATTATTTTAGCAAACGTGGAGTTTTAGCGATCTAAATTGACTAGATTATGTGCCACGAATCAGTAAACTAGTAAAAATTTTCATCAATAAAGCATGTTGAATACCGAAGAAAATAAACAAAAAGGTAGGAATATTTCCAAGTTACTTGAAAATTTAACTATTACCATGTGAAGTAGGAAAATTGATAACGACAGGTAATAAAGAGCTTGGAATTTATGAATAATTAATTTTGTTTATTGAATTTAACAGCATTCATAATGAAGTTTTAGCTATCTAAACTGATTATGATAAGAGTCAGTGAAGTAGCAAAAAATTTGATTCAGAACGAAATGAAACTTGTGTGTGAGACAGAGCATGCAAGAACACGCATTAGTCATCGTTACAGCATTGACTTATATAACTCGTAGTGTCGCATTATATTTTTCTGCATTGCAGTACATATTTATATTGTATCTGATTCCTCTCCGCGGACAGAGGGAGAGGGTGAGAGAGAGAGAGGGGGGGGAGTGCCAAAATTTCAACAGAGCGCGACTTTCATTTGTATCGGTGATTATGTAAAATATTTCGTAGATATTTGTCGTTTTCTTTAAACACATCGTGAAAGTCCAAAATACCAAATAAATATACCTTTCACCTGTTATATACCTGTCACATATTTTTTAGTCAATAGGTTTTGTGATGTATAAAAAAGTTATAAGTGTCATAAAATTTTAAGTATAAAATATATGGATATAAGCGCTTAAAGAAGAAATTCATTGGTCCTGAAATGTAGGGCGCGCTACGCTCGGCTATCCAGCTATGTCTGAGCTGCCTAGATTCTCGCTTTTGCATTCGACAAATAATCTACTGTCACGAAGGTGGGCGGTGCGATTCTTATAAGCGCATATATGGCATTGTGCAACGGTGAATCGGAGCTTTACGTGCCGCGATCTACAATACGGTATCGTACATTGGAGCGGAATTTCAGATAATTCGAGATACAATAGCTCGCATAATTGGTATACAAGTATACACGATACGATATTTCATTACCTTTCCAAATACTCGATGAGTGTCCTTTAAAGTGATGAATAATCCATTTGTTCTACCATCGCGTAAAAATGAAATAAGATAAACAGGAGGAAGTAGTCGATTTCCGACTCCTACGCTCGTATCGGTGCAGAGAAGTTGAAATCGCGCTGCGGTATCACGCGGTCTGCGGGTGGCTCGTACAAACGCCGGGGCGAAGGGGTGAAAGGGTGAAAGGGTGACCTAGTGGCCGAGCTCGCTCGCTCGCAACTCCAAGACCTTCTAGCACGCGAGGGACCGTTCGATCTGCGCGCGAGGATGGATGGATTCCTCGACGGTTTAGGGCTTAGGCCGTATCACCACCGCGCGAGGATGGGGTCGACTCGCTCATATCTGGAAGCTCGCCGTGCTTGTTCGATCGATTCGCGAGCGAAGCGAACCGCACCGCACCGCACCGCGACATTCATTTCCGCACTCGTGCATCCGAACGGAAATGAGCCGTACGCCGCGGCACATCCGCACGGGATACCCGCTAATCTAAGGATTTATTCATAATCGATTATTAGCCATTTTCTCGATTAGTTAAACAAAGATTCATCGCGAGCAAATTTTTCCCCTGATGAGCCTCGAATTCGCCATCATCTCGAATTTACCGGATACATTTCTACGCAAATTTCAGTATCGCGTTTACGATGTAAAACGATCTACTAACGCGCAAATGAGCAGAAAAGCCAAACCAATTATACGTTCGTCAGCTAGCGGGCTCAAAGAAGAAGCAACGAAACGAGAGCGGTTCGGAATGAATGAACGATCGAAAATTGCCGTCTAACGGTACATGCTCTAGTTCATTGCTCCTTGGTGTCTGGCGATCCTAGTGCTCCGCAATTCGGATTGTGCCGCAGAGTTTGCGACTCGTAATGACTCATTCGCTGAATCTGGCTACGGAGTGGCACATTAGGGCAGCTGGTTATTACTGTCCTGTCGAGACTCAAAATTCCCATCCGAATCTCAAGTGTTCTCGATCTAAGCCCTAAGGATTTCATCACTCGTGAGATACACTAATTCTTAGCATTAAAGTAACTTTGCATGTCCATTTTTTATTTTTGCGATCAATAATGACTCGATCGGAAGTTGTTCCGTGGCGAAACCCTGGTTTTGCGCGTGACGAATGATGACACGTGCTATTTATATCTCGCGTGTGTCGAATCGTCGCACGCGTCGGATATCATCAGTGTAGAAATGAGCAAAATCTCGTTCGAATAATAATTTATTCGATTAAACGGTCATCCATATGCAGTACATATTTTTTTCTATAATTTTTGTATGTTGTTCAAGTAATATTTTCTCTCTTACGTCTTGATTACATCATGATTATTTTCCTACAAATGACCAATACAATGTATTTTTTAACAGCTATATATATATATTACAAAGGGAAAAATGAGTAAAGAGAAAAGAGCAGAGAGAACAATGGCGAAAATACGTTGCGTATGACGCGTATTTGTGGTTTGTTTGCTTATGCAAAACGGGTTCTTTCATTTTTTCGCGAGGGAAAATAATTGGAATAAGAGATTGGTGTTTCTGGTAAATCTGGATGAACCCTAGGCGTCAACGTCCGCATATCTTATTTTCTCGTTAAATTTTCTGGCTAACAATAAGTTGAACCAACCAGAGTTTTTCGATGCTCTGCATTTGCTACTCGGTTGGACAGTTGGAAGAAGAGTTTGACGCAGAGCTGCCCGATGAAAGTTGTACCTTATACCTGCCTCGCTTACAATTAGCCGATCGATCGCCACGCCTGTACCATACACAATTCGCTATCGCGACCTACGATAATGGTGTAGATAGATCGCGCGATCGTCATATCGTCGGTATCCCTGACTTTGAATTCGTTGTCGATCTATACTATCCGGCCGTACCCCCTTCAATTTTTCAACGGAAGGAAATCAAGGACGCGCGCGATCGATAATCTAAAAAAAACATGAGAGAGTAGCGGGCGTTCGCACGCTCGAGTTTACTTCGCAACGAGCGGTAGGAATGTGATTACATCGTCGAACAATCGATACCGACGACTTGTGTCTAAAATCATCGAATATTACTCGATGCACGCTCCTTCCTCAATATCACTCGCGATGATATTCTATTTTCGCGTAACGCAATTTCTATATGTACCTATGTCATCGTGATATCTTTTTAGAGAATACTTTTACACTCGGATACGAGAGACTGTGAGAGTTGTGAGATGTCTTAAACTTATTTTTTTTACCTATTTTTTCACGAGCGATAATAGAGAACGGAATGGTATAAACTAAAGTTTATAAACGCAAAGTATGTTTGTTGAAAAAGAAATGGCAGAAAATTTATCAAGTCTGAACAATTATTCGCAGGCGTACTCGACGCCATATTCGATGTGCGATTGTACGATTTATAGGTACTTTGCTATTCATAGCGAAGACTAAACTGTCTTAAAATTTCTCAGTTTAAATGATATGAACGCGTCAAGTTTAAATAATCGTAAAGAAGGCTTTAGAGCACGTAATGGAGAGAGTGACGGATTATCTAATAGAAAGTTTTCTAATAGCGAAAGATCGAACCTGCTTCTCTTCTTTTCTCATCAAGGCTGATTCTACTAACACATATTGTTAGTCGCAACATGCGAACTGGCGGTATCTGGAAACGAAGGGACTTGCGCCAACTTGTTTCGAGCGATTCATCCGATCGCTTTTCGTTGGTCCGCGATGCACAATAAACGTATCGCGTGTAGTCACAGCAAATACAGTTATTCTCTAGTTATCTCCGCTATAAAGATGATAGCGAGTTTCCTGGCAATGGTAGGAGCACCGTGTGTAGTTCGCACCGTTCGCACCGTTGCCGAACGGTTCTGACCTTTACGAAAGTGGGTTCGTTGAACCGTTGAAATCTCGAGATACCTGCAATTCGATCGTACGTTTTTGTAAAGCTCGGTCGAGTCACCTTTGTTACCGCGTGCTGCCTCTTTGTCAGCCTCCAAGAACGAATGCATCGACGGTCTGATTATGAATAGAAAAAAGAGCAGACTTGAAGCAATCGAGACACACACACACACACACACACACACACACACACACACACACACA